>JAHHFK020003930.1:0-100203 GCA_024533555.2 Aedes koreicus | reverse complement strand
AACAATCGCTTTTGCCTCCAAGACGTTATTTCGCTTTCAAAAATGTTCACACGGCTAACAAACAAATATTCAAAAATAATGGACTTCATGTTCGAACGATCCCTTGAAACTCTTGCGCTAATGATGATTGACCGCTCCCCTTAGGAAACGCTAATCGGCTCCCTCTTCCCCTTTGCGTTTTATATGAAGCAGTGCAAAATTGTGTACCAATTGTCACACTTAATACATCTCCCTCCCTTCAGTGCGTGATGTGATCATGTACGACACACTTTTATGTTTCCACTGATTCCGTGTTCATTCCAAGCGTAAAATGTAACAAACTTTACATTAACATTTTTAATCGCACAACATATCGCATGTCATATCCGCATTCCGACCTTTTTAGAAGATAAGCTAGATTTTTTTCGGTTTGACAGTACCACCAGACCAAATTTTTGAGTTTCAGTGACAATGTGCTAGAAGTGTCAAGTTGCTCCCGGCAACGGAAACCAGAGGGGCTCGGAAGACTGAGAAAGTGGTAAAACGAGTGAGACACCACAGGGAACGGAAGGTGCATCCAACGCCTTATCCCGAATGTGATGAAATGGGTAGATGGCCACACGGAGAAGTCAGTTTAAAAATGTACCTGCACAGATTCGGACATGTCAGATCGCCGCTCTGCCCAGAGTGCAGAGACGTAGACCAAACGCCGGAACATGTAATTTTCGAGTGTCCACGTTTCGATACGCAGCGCAGGGAAATGAAGACTACCAGCGGTGAAGACGTCAATGTGGACAACATGGAAGGCGGTGAACACAGTGATGGTGAAGATAATTTCGTTTCTATAACGGAAGTTGAGAGAACAACAAACAAGCGACCGACAGGACAATTCGCGTCGGGTGTCATAGTCTCGTTCGAAGCGCTACGAAGAGACAGGTCCAACTGGAATTACAGGACCGACCTTGGCACCAAACCAATCGAAATTAAGGCACCGGTTTTGAGGGAATCTCCGATTAGATTGAGAAAAAGTTGGAGGGCTAAATGGCTCACGGTCGTCTTCGGGGGAAGTTCCTTCACCAGGTAATTCTCCATCGGAGTGAGGCTGATCCGCCAATGGGGACTACCTGAGTTGAGTGCAACATAAGTGGGAACCTACTGTCTTCATGTTTGGTAACTGAATGGCGACAGATGAACGAAGTAAGGAATACGACTAACAGTAAGGAATGTCGCCAAAGGGCCGAAAGGTAAAGAAGTAACTAGCTACTAATAGGACCCAAAGGGCTTAGCATGAAGCGGAGCGCACAGCACATACTAACTCTCCTTTGCAGTAATGCAACGGGGCCTTGTCAAAACATTCCGTAAAGATAATCAAGAACCCATCATCGACGTTACGTTCTGTAGTCCGTCGCTGCTGGAAAACATGAACTGGAGGATCAGCGTAGAGTTCACCCTTAGTGGTCATCAGGCGATCCACTATTGTATCGGTCGGCGAGCCCCCACGGTGTCGGTGAAGTCGAGATCTTGCGAGAGAAAGGAACTCGACAAGGACGTCTTCGTTGAAACGCTTCGGGCAGAAACTGGAACTCCATATCTGGAATCTTGGGAGCAAACAGAAACACTAGCGAGGGCGTGCAATGCGTCGATGCCGCGGAAATTGGAGCTCATGAATGTATTGGTGGAACGAGACAGTAAGTACCCTCCGTGTTGCATGCCTCCGAGCCAGGAGACGCTACCAGAGGTCAAAAACCGAAGCGGAGAGAGTAGAACGGAAGATTGTGTTCCGTGCAGGTAGAGCAGCTTACAAACGAGAGATCAAGATTAGTAAATCGATCTGTTTCGAACAGATGTGCCGAGAAGCAACGCTTATCGGATAGCGTGGCAAAGATCAAAGGTCAAGCGACACCGAGTGAAATATGCCCGATTAAATTGAAGATAATCGTTGACGGACATTTCCCGCAGCACAACGCAACGGAGTGGCCACCTACACCATACGATGAAGAGAGATTCAGATCTCAAATGAAGAGCTGCGGACAATTGCAATGGGTCTGAAGTTGGGAAGAGCTCGCGGTCCGGATGGAATACCCAACGTTGCATTGAAAACCGCGGCGTTTCCAGACATGTTCAGAACGGCGCTCCAGAAATGTCTGGATGAAAGTTGTTTTCCGGACAGATGGAAGGTCCAGAAGTTGGTGCTGCTGCCGAAAACAGGGAAAACCACCAGGGGATTCAGCATCGTATTGAGCCATATCCCTGCTGGATACCCTCGGCAAGCTCGTAGAAAGGATCATACTTAACAGGCTGACGAAAAGCACGGAGAGCGAGAGCGGTCTATCTAAAAGGCAGTTCGAATACCGAAAGGTATCTCGACGGTGGACGCAATCCGAACAATCGTTCAGAGCGCAGAAAGAGCAGCCAAACAGAAAAGACGTGGCAATCGGTAATGCGGCGTCGTTGCGATTGACGTGAAAAACGCTTTCAACAGCGCTTGCTGGGAGGCCATCGTCAAAGCGTTACACAGAATGCGAATCCCTGACTATTTGTGCAGGATATTTGAGAGCTATTTCCAGAACAGAATTCTGCTATATGAAACGGAGTTCGGGCGGAGGTCGGGCATGGCTACGGCAGGAGTGCCACAAGATTCCATCTTCGGCCCAACGCTCTGTAACGTGATTTACGATGGACTACTAACGCTGAAGCTGCCCTAAGTTGTTGAGATTGTCGGATTTGCGGATGATGTCATCCTCACGATAACCGGTGAGACGTTGGAAGAGGTAGAGATACTAACGGCGGAAATTTTCGATATCATCGAAACATGGATGACTAGTGCAAAACTGGAGCTGGTCCATCATAAAACGAAGGAAGTTCTGGTCAGCAACCGAAAAGCGGTTCAACATGTCCAAATAAGCGTAGGAGGGCATGCAATTTCGTCAAAACGTGCACTGAAGCATCTAGCAGTGATGGTTGACGACCGTCTTAATTTTAACGCCCATGTAGACTACGTCTGGGGCGGCGAGGGTGATCAACGCCATATCAAGAATCATGCTAAATCATGTCGGTGGCCTAGGAGCAGCAGGAGACATATTCTGGCGAATGTGGCAAATTCGATATTGAGGTATGGAGTCCCAGCCTGGGCTGCAGCATTGAACACGCAGCGGAATAGAAGGAAGCGGAACAGTACGTCCTGGCTCATAGCCAAGCGTGTCGCGAGCGCCTGCAGAACTATTTCGACGGAGGCAGTATGCGTTATCGCCGGAATGACTCCAATTTACATCACCCAGGATATCCAATGCTATCAGCGGAGAGACGTCGTTAACGTGAGGAGGACGGTTAGAGCTGACTCGTTGGCTAAGTGGCAGCAAGAGCGGGACAACGCAGATAGTGGAAGGTAGACCCATCGGTTCATTTCTAACGTGTCGGCGTGGGTGAACAGGAGGCATGAAGAGGTGAACTTTCACCTGACGCAGTTTCTGTCAGGTCACGGCTGTTTTTGGAAATATCTGCATCGGTGTGGTCATGCTGCGTCACCCTTCTGCCCGGAGTGCGAGCACGTGGAGGAAACACCGGAGCATGTTGTTTTCAAATGCCCTAGATTTGCGGCTATTCGACGGGAGATACCGGATGTGAGCGTGGACAACATAGCTGAGAAAATGTGTCAGGATGAAAACCTGTGGAACACTATCGAATAATCACAAGAATTCTAACCAAGCTGCAGCAAAAGTGGAGAAGCGATCAGCGAACGAGAGAAGCAGCGAGGATTTTATGGCGCCGCCGCCGCCACTATTTTTGACCGGCGCGCCGCTGCCTTTTTTTGCCCGCGCCGCCGGGCAATTTGAGGCACGCCGATGCAATTTTCACCGTGATTTTTCAGTATTGATCAAATACTGATTGTTATAAAAAAAAATTGTTATCAAAATGAGCTCAATGATAACAAAACGAGTTAATGTTGTGATTTCCAATGAATATTAAATTGTTATCTTTTTTGTTATTTTGGCTGTTTATTCAGCCTGAATGATAACATATTTCCGGAGAACTTTGCGAAATGGGCGAATCTGCTTTTGTAAACAAACATTTGAATCAACGTTTTGAAGCGAATAGAAGCTCGATTTGAAAAATGTATACCTAGAAGAAGTTTTCTTTTACCCAATTGCGGTATTAGTTTAAGAAACTGAGGTTTTATTCGTGAGAAATCGTCGATTTAAATGTTTGTTTACAAAAGCAGATTCGCCCATTTCGCAAATTTCTCCGGATTTAGTTATCAAACAGTGATAATCAGATATTAGAATTTGTTATCACTTTGGTATAAACCTTTGCTCGTGTGGGCATACCAGATTTATGCATTGAATAGTAAAGACTGTATAGATAAGGGGTGTTTATTAAATTTAATATATATCGACACTAACATCACCGAAAGAAATAATGGACAAAAGATTTGTCGAATAAAACCATCGTTGGGAAAACACCAGTAAATCAGTGCACAGTGGATTCTTTTTAAACGTGATTGTAGTAATGTTGTAAAAATATTGATAGTTCGGTCAATTCACTGCTCTTAATTTGAACTTTTTTTATAATTGATTTAATTTTTGATCTTTCAGCTCTTTGATACATGAATTTTAAAGCAATTTGAATTTTTTTAAATATATATTTAATATATATTTATACAGTCTTAAAATTTTAGATATTTGTTTTTTTTTTTAATTTTCAGATTTTGAGATAGAGGTAATGGCGGCTTCGGCGGTTTTCTTCTATTTTTGTCAGGGTGGTTTTCTAAAACTGATTGTGCTTATATTTTGCCAGAAGATTCACAGAGTTTAAATAGAAGAATGTTGTGGCCGAGTTTCAACATTTTTCTTTTAATTTTATTTGTTTTTTTTTATTTCCAGATTTCTAAATTTATACATTTTTTTTTATTTAAAAAATTTATAGATTTTTATTCCAGATATGTAGATATTTTGATTTTAAGTTTTTTTAAGCTTTTTAATATTTTAGATTTTTAAATTTTTAGAAATTAAGATTTTTAGATTTTTAGATTTTTAGATTTTTAGATTTTTAGATTTTTAGACTTTCAGATTTTTAGATTTTTAGGTTTTTAGATTTTTAGATTTTTATATTTTCAGATTTTCGGATTGTTCTATTTTTAGATTTGAGGTTTTTTAGATATTTAGATTTTGAGAAGTTTAGATTTTTAGATTTTTAGATATTAAATTTTGATATTTTTTGATATATTTGATTTTTAGATTTTTCAATTTATAGATATTTATAATTATTGAATGATTGCAATTTTATTACAATTGGAAGATGTTTCGTTGTCTCCATCCATTGCGCTTTTTATATTACAAAATTGTTCTATTCTACGGTACTTTAAAAATCAGGGTAAAAAATTAATAAAATGTCTTATCAGAACTCTATAATCTACTTTTCTGTTGTAATAAGTCTTCAGTAAAATATTATTTATGGAACATATCATCATTCGTTAATTTATTAAAAATAGATTCCCTGTGAAATCGTATTCGATTTCTGGCAGCACTGAAAACTTGACTCACCATCTTTGTGGAGATCTGAAGTAAACTACTTTCGTACACGACAATTACGAAATGTGCAGAGCGTCTCTTGGCAATTTAACTCTGTTTGCTGAAAAAACAGTTATAATTACATAAATACTTTCCAAGACAAAGAATAAAAACCATATACCTATTTGTATAATAATGACAATTTTATTCTTTTTGGTTATTACTTATATTCACGCTTCTGAAACTAGTTAAGTTTAGTAATAAAGACATAAGCCGAATTCCCCGTCGACTTGTTATGAACAAATTCTATAATGTTAAGTGCCATATCTTTGTACACACACATACAGATTCACACATACACACGTCAATTCATCGACCTGAGTCATATAACACTATGGATATCCGGGCCTTCTATCAAAATATAAGAGTTGGAGTGATCATATAGCTTTTACAGTGCACGAGAAAGCCAAACAGTTAGGGATAAGGAAGTATAAGGAAATGTTGAGGGGATAATTTATGCCCGCGCCGATCCTCGCCGCCGCCGCCGCCGTTAAAAAATGCCACACACGCCGCCGCCGATTCAAAATAGATCGGCGCACAGGTCTACAACAACCCACACCCCCCCCCCCCCCCCCCACCACACACACACAACAACAACAACAACAACATACATACATACACACCACCCCTTTCCCCAATTTTTTCAATTCCGAAAACTCCATCTCTCACCGGTGTTTCCCGGTATACAACTAAAGTTAATTACTTCGAGCCTTTTCAAAAATCACGTACATTCATTTTTGAAATTCTGTATGAAGCGTTGACTCTACGTACAACACCTTCCAACGCAATGCTGAACAACAAACAGGAACATCCATCGCCTTGTCTAATACCCTTCTGCACGAATGATTCTGACAGTGCGCCTGATATTCGAACACTACACTTCATTCTATTCATCGTTGCCTGGATCTAGCGGCCATCTGGTAGGTGATGTAGGTGGGACGGAGAATGAGTGATATCTTCAATACTGCATTTATCGACGTCATAATTTTGCGGATCAACTACATATGCATCCAAGTGTTCATCGAACACACAGGCCTTATATGTATGGCAGACAAATGTTATCACTTTATTATTTTTGATGATATGGCGCACTTCTTTGCGAGACATATCATGTCTCCTGACAATCAACACCGTTCCAGTTGTTATTTTCAACTTTCCTAGTATAACGTAGCTAAGCACTCGAACGATTACACTACTGTCACCGAAAATCAATTCGTGTTGGATTGGAATGCACTCCAGTTTTATGTATAATCCAGTCCCTTCATCCAATTGCAGCTGTCCGAAACTATGAGTGTTCGTGCATACTTTATATGACATCTTAATTTGGTCCATTATCGCTAATGTAAGAGCGATATTCTTCCTCGATGATGTGGTTGGTGCTATCTTTTTGAAGTGTTTTTGTTTCATTTCTGGTATGAATTTTGATGTAAATCGAGTTGGTCCTGTCCGCTCGATTGCAAGCCGATAATGAGTAAGGAAGTGCGCTTTTGGCTTAAGGTGTTTATCGAAAAGCGTTTTGTACTGTGCTAACGTGCATTTCATGAGATATTTTAACTCCTTTATTTCCTCGGTAGTAAAAGACGGTTTCATTATCCATGAGCCAACTTAAGTGACATTTACGAGAAATGTACACTCATCTCCAGCCGGCACCAAGTCTCCAATCATTAGTGTGACATTATCTACATTCATCTGTCCTGCGGACATTTTGAGTTTCAGACACTCTAAATTCTCCTGTTTTATTTGTGGTGAAATATTTTTTCGCTCATTGATGTCATAATCATATCGCTGAACCTTTTGAAATGAAACGAAGAATGCAACTATTTAGCAAGAGCATCATGAGCGAAACTTCCCAATAGTGTTGAACACTGAGTTCTTCCGGATTTCTGTTTCTGAAAAGCGATCGATTTCCAGTGCCGAATTGTATGATTCTTCGGTGCGGTACAGAGCAGGATCGTCTTCTGTGTTAACCCTTATACCTTCAAGATTCATTGAGCAAATCCTGCACAAGTAAATAGAAAGAAATTCAGATTAGTTGAGATTGTCGAAATGAAGGCAGTTAAGGTGGTTCCTTGTAGCATTCGCAGAGATTTCAAGCGCACAAGATTCACCAACCGTTGCAATTGGACCTGCCAAAATGCTAGTAGCAGTTTGGCAGGCGACATTTCAACGTTTGGCGAGTCGTGTGCACTTGAAATTTTGAAGTGTGGACGCTACAAGGAACGATCTTAAGACAGCTTTTCGATGTTTCCTACCTGCATGGATGATTTGCAATGAATGATCTACTGTAATCCAAAATACAGTTTAGGCATAAATTGTCTCCACGCGAACCTCCAAAAAAAAAAAAAATATAATATACCTATATTCTACTTTTACACGAATTTTTACAAGTGTTTCTTCTAGATGAACTATTTCTTGAATCATGGTGTTCAACATTTTTTCGTTGTTGAACGATTTCTCGACAGCAGAATATACGAACTGGATCAGGAATATGTTATCAATTTTGCCGTGATTATGTCTTGGTAAACTCGGAAAATGTAGGTAAAATTCTTTAAGAGCTTGCTTACCTGCTTTTGAACCCAATGGATTGTTGATTTCAAACGAATCAGCAAAAATAAAGTAGGTAATGCAAATTTGGTCAAATCTTTTTCCGAATTTTTGCTTCCAGAATTTTCCTTTTGCGATATTATCGTTCACATCATCTGGTGAAGTAATGATCTGGTTTGTTACTAATATCCTTATAATCAGGTATGTTTTAATATCTTTAAGGTGTAAAGTGCTGAAAAACAGAATAGATCAATACAATTATCATACTTAAATAAAACTTCAATTAAAATATGTATGGTGTTTTTTCTGAAAAGCAACAGGTTATTCTAAAATACATATTTTTAGAGCTTTCTCTATATTCTTCTAGTATATCACCTGGTACCATGAATAGTACCTAGTGAACATGAACATACATGTCAGGAAGCGGAAGTCTTCTGGTTTCGGAGCTGCAGGCAATGACTCAGCGGCAGCGGCTGAATAAGATGGTTAACTCGATTTTCCCGGTGAATCGCGACGTGACGGTGGTGATGGACGACGAGACCAATCTCACCCTGGATGGCAACGACTGACCACTTCGTATTTCCCCCACGAAGGAAGTGAACTCCGAGGTGAAGTTCATTTCACACACCAAGTTCCCCAAGAACTCACTTTGGGAACTAACTGCTCACTACTCGAAGCGATCGTTGGAGGAGATGGAGTGGCTGAATATCGATATGGTGCCCAAGTCGGCGAACCCACCCAACGTCCCCCAGCTGCGTCTCATCGAAAATTTCTTGGCCAACCTGAATCGTAAGATCTACTCCAAAAATGTGGTTGCGAAAACTGAGGTAAATTGACAAATAAAACGGAGAAAGAACTCAAAAATATGTTTACACGCATGTTTTCATCCACCATGGTGAATGTTCCGGCTGCCGGAAGGCCGCTCGCAAAGGCGTAGAATTTTTTTGCAAGTAAGCTTAAATAATTACCTTCCATGGGAAATTTATCAAAAGCAATTATCTTTCTTAGCTTTTTTTTATCATCATCCGAAAAAAGTCAATTTTTTTAATTCAAACGTTAGTTCATCACTAAAACTATCTTTCACTTGTAGAGAGATTGTCTAATCAAAGTATAACATCATTATTTTTAATTTTTCAAAAAGAGCGAAAGCACAAACGTCTCAACCTTTCTTCGCCACCAACTTGTGAATTTGTAAACCCAGATTTATAAAAAGAATAATTGTATTAGAAATTAAATGCTTCACGTGTGTTTTACTAGATAATGAATGTCCAGATTATAACGGACACAGACCTTACTGATACTCAAGGTTTTGCTGGAATTAAACCACTAGCACTAATTTTCTAAAGCAATTTATTTCAAAGATTCAAAGCTATAAAAAAGGAGTAATTTAGGATTATATGCCAAGGAAAGTTAAATAAAGACAAACAATTTAGTGCTGCTATTAAATTCAAGGTTATTTTTTAAGGGTTCGATTTCACAAACAAACTCACTGTGCAAATAAATGTGCTTTTCTCTCGATGCAGGTTTCTGTTTTGACAGCACGATCGTTGCTCAGCCTGTCCAGTCACCAGTGACAGTGGGAGACGTTGTGTTCACCGCGTCGCGTTCAGGAACCGGGTTGCCAGTTTCGCGACCCCCTTGGTAGATCGGTAGACTTGCGTCAACTCAAGGGTTGTGCTCTATATCTTCCTTATATGGATCAAACATTTGCAACCAACTCACTTTAATAACCGTCTCGTTGAAATGATTGTTATTCAATATGTAAACAAACTTTTTTTTTGTTTACAATTCCTAACCGAATAATTCCCCCACTATGCACCGTCTTCTCCGCTATCAAGAACACGAGTAACGGGCCAATCTGCTTCTTACGCCGAGAACGCTCAATTTATTATGCTCGCATGTTTCTCTTCATTCCTTAGCTCATAGCGAATAGAAGCCTTCTATTGGAGGCTGAAATTTGCCGAGGGCACCCGAATGGATAGAAGTCGTTAAGGCTCAATGCAGAATATAGGGGTGAAGTGATTGTGAAATAGATGTCATAACAATGTATTTTAATATATTCTGTCTCCTAGCAAGAGCTTGCCTTTCATGCTGGAACGCTTTTTTCCGTTGAGAAATTTATATTGCTTTTGCAGTGCTGCTCTTTTCCTATCTCCCCTCTTTAAATGTACTCCACAAAACGTAGGAGTGATTCCTTGATCTCAGTGTCAAGGAAGCATAAAAAACTTGCTGTCATGGGAAGTAATATATTTAGGACACTCGGCCAAGGAATGTTTTATGTTTTGCTCTAATGAACCGAAATCTCCGGAACGGTTGGTATATTCCTGACAAATTCAATTGATTGACGTCAAACTTAGGATCCTTTGAAAATATCCGCCACCAACACAACTAATACGATGAGCTTTTTTTAGAAACGACTCATAATAACCCCAGCTTAGGAGACGTCTTATTTTGCGTCAACACAAAGAATTCCATTTGCTGCAAAGGAGAACGACACCCCCACGCAAACGCGGATTCGTTCACTTGAAAAAAACGCTCACAAAGAACTGTGCTTGTTAGAAGTCAACAACCTGAAATAATTCACTTACCCACCCTAGGAGCAGTGACCAACCAAGCAAAAAACAACTTCCTGATTTAGCTCCTTGCACGTATGTGACAATTTTCCGCCTATTGCAATCAAACGTTCATAGAACTCTACGAGTATGTTTGGGTCGATGTGTTTGCCTTAAATAGCATCTTAATGACAAGTACTATCATAAGAGTAACTCACTCCATAGAGGCACCTGCTGGAAACCAGCCGATATTTCCCGGCACAATGGTGGGTTTCGGGGTTTGCAAATAACCGATCCCTAAAACTGTTTATTCTTAGCTTTGCGAACCAATAATTCCTTATTGCTATAATCAGGCAAAGACAAATACGAGTAAAAATATCTTCATTGCAAGAACTGATCATTAAGGTTGAATGAATATTTCATGGACAATTTTACTAAGCATTTACTTCTAGCTACATTCACAATTTAATTCTAGCTACTTTGCAGCTTGAGGGTAGTCTTAAAAGTTTTTTTTTGTGAAATATGTTTGATCAGTTTCATAAATCTTGTGAAAACTTGACAGTAGGATGGTCGATATCGGCCATTTTTGAAAAATACCTGTATTCGGTATTTGGCGAAGTCAATACCGGTAATACCGTTAAAATACTGGTATTTGTGAAAATTTCAGCAGTAAAAAAAAAACTTTTGATTTGGACTTTGGGAGAAAAACAATATTTATTGACACACTTCAAATCTTAAAATCATTGCTAGTTGAGCTGGGAAAAGTTAAACTTAAGTAGACATAACATACTGAACGATTCATCTCCCAATTCGTATCGGATTTTGTTGGCAATGTTGCCAGCTGCTGAGAATGCCCTCTCTGGTTCAACCGAAGTTGGACGACGAAATGTTCCAAGAGCGTCGAAATCAGTGTCAAGTACTTGCCCTTAATCCCTTCAGATTCATAGTAGGAGAATTCTTTACTGATTGCTTGCAAAGATCCTGGCGTCAACGTAGTTGCCTCCGGAAACGCAAGTGTTTTGCTTTTCTGCAGTCTCTTCACGAGTTATTCTTTAACCGATAAACCAGAAAAATCATCCATAGAGGCATCTTCTTCGTACCGATCCTCAGGTGAGGTCGTTGTCTCAGCTTCGACGATCGCATCAGGAATGATTAGACGCTTCAAGATCTCGTCCACTTGCTCAATCAAAGTAGCTCTGGATGTCTTGAAGAAAATGCCAAAATTGTTTCAGATCGATTGCTTTACGGCAGGATTATTAAAAACAAGCAAAGATCGGCGTATTCTGATGATCTGATTTGCTTTTCCGGCACAATGAGCTAATAAGGCGATAAGGCCAATGTTATTCTCTTCCGAAAAGTATGTTTTGTCAAACTGAAAATATAATGTAAAGGGTGTACGGAATCAAATTGCGACACACGCAAATACACACAAATTTGTTCATAACTTTTATTTTTTAATAACAAATAAGCCAATTTTTTTCTCAAAAAGTGAAAACTTTAAATTTCACAAAACTCCTCCAAACGTTACCTGGGAAAATTAATAATCTAACGAATGATCTTTGTTTTCATGATTTCAGATGATCCAGCACCAAGTTATGAGGGACACCGCAATTCAATCATATTTGTGTAAAGTTAATGGTTTTATCGATTTTGACGTGAAATTTGGCCAATCGTACCATTGATAGCAGTTTTCTATGATCACTTGACTTCTGAATGCGTGGCACTTGTGAGGACCGGAGGTCAGTTGCACCCTCCTTCCTTCCTTTCAGGTTGTCAAATCACCATTCGAAGCCATATGCTGTGAACAGAACGAACACCAAATCTTTTGACACATTTTTCTTCAACTTGGACTCAATTCAATTGTGATAACACATATTTATCCAAATTTGGATTGGGTGCGAATACTTAAGCTGTAATTATGTTAAACGCAATTGGATGGTCACCTTGGAACAAAGATGGTTTAACAACATAATGAAAAGAACTGTTAAAAAAAAAATGTTCAAACTAGGCCTAAATTCAGCAGACCAATCTGTTTGATTCTCATTAAATCATCATTGATTTTCTGCAAAATATAAGCAACAGGAATACCAACACTATCGAAAAAAATTTGTGCATCATCAACGATAGGATTAATTTTGCCATTCTTTTCAAATACTCCGGAGAGGTCGTAAATGTTAGCCAAAGAATAGAATTTTGGTGAACCCCAGATAATACGGAGAGAAATTGCGTTAAAACACCGTCACTGAAAACAGCCTGTGCTCGTCCACTCCTATATGATGTAGTGCAACCATAAACTTAGTACAATCATTAACTTCCTGTTTCGTTTTGAAATGTTGGTGACTTTAAGGCACCGTAGCATCAACGATGGGAACAAAACAGAAAGCCCCAGGATGTGGATAGTGACTTAATAAAAAATAACCGTTTTACTCAGAATTGATTAACTATTTTCTTTATTAGCATTAGCATTAGGATTAGCATTGGCGTTTGCACACCTCGTTGATGGAGCTACGATGACGAATAATTCGTTGAAGACATTGCATATCATAATTGAACGGAATCAGTTACTGATACGTTTCTTCACGCAATAATCTCCACGAAAACACTCCTCGATCGCTCACCTGGCCATGCAACCGTTGTAGATAGGAAGGATTTGGTATCTACCTTAAGAAGACGCAACGAACCCATGCAATCTTCAGAAGATATCAAAGGAAAGGTAAAATGAATAATTGGAGAAAATAGTTAAACAGAATGTTCTGTTTGGTGTTTGGTGGTCGTTGGGAGCATCTAGTCTAAAAAGGTTAAGTAATACCCCATTTTTCTTCAAACGGTTGGGACTGAAGCATTAACTTTATTCCTAGTATCATATGACTTATGGTTATAGCGCCAATACTTGCTCTCTGAAAATATAAGAATGTCTGAGAAGTATGTGTGGTGCATTAGGACTAATCAGATATTCATTTATACATTTATACCAATTTAAACCCAACGGTCAGGATGCCATTGGGCCACTCACAGAGTGTTATGATGGCTTACTTCATAGGAAAAACACGATTCTTAACTATGCTTAACATCCTAATTGAACCAATTTAAACCAACGGCAAGGATGCCATTTGTAGCCTTCCACTTAGTGTGAAGACAAGGCAACTTTCAACAACGCTGAAGAGTTGGTCTGAACCGATTCGAACAGCAATGATGCCGCTGATACCTATCACAAAGTGTGATGGTGGAGCTTTATTTCGAAGATAATAGGCCGTATGAATAAAAATAAAACTCAACTTTACTTTAGCTGATTCGAGTAGTCGAGCAGTCAGATTAAGCATTTACTTTGATCGGTATGAATAAAAGTGACGACCGAGTTTTTACTTTTCAAAAATGAATGTTTACTTGATTTCGTATGAATAAAGCAGCAATGATCAAGTTTTTACTTCGATATGACCAAGTATGCTCATAAGCATACTTCGTTTTGGAAAATAACTTTTTTCATCCGATATTCGATAAACCATTTTCGTTGCGCATAATATAAAATGTATTACGACGGAAACATCCCGTTTCCGCTGGTTCCTGGCATTGGTCGTGAATTCGCGGAAAACCGGATAATTAAAATATATAAGCCCCGTAGAGAAGGTGATGACGACAACTTTAAAATGTTGTACAGATTCAACCGGGAGAATATTGAATTCTTATCCAGGTCGTTTCTACCTAATTATGGAGAGACCAGAGGTGGAGCTCTGCAAAACCTTCAAAAAATAAAATGTTTCCTTCGTTACGTTGGAGATCCCGGATTCCAGGTATGTTTTTTATAATTGAATTCTTCATAAGCAAAAATGACAATGCCCTGTGCATTTTAGGTTGGAGTTGGTGAGGATCTAGGACTTCATCAAACAACCGTTTGTAAGACTATCTGGCAAACGTGTCAAGCGATTGTTGGAAAATTCCACGAGTGGATAAAATTCCCATCGACTACAGAAGAATTCGAACGCGAAAAGAATGTATGGAGTAAAAAGTATAAGTTTCCTTGTTGCATAGGGGCTCTAGACTGCACACATGTCCTCATCAAGCGGCCACACAATTTCGCCGATGAATTTGTGAATCGTAAAGGTTTAACTTCGTTCAACATCCAGGCAACGTGCAATGCAAACGAGATGTTTACAAGTATCGAATGTCGATGGCCTGGTTCTGTGCACGACGCTAGAATATGGAGAAATTCTGATATAAAAGGAATTCTCTCCGGCAACCCAAATGGTTCAATTATACTAGCAGACGAGGCATATCCCATAGCTTTATGGTTGATGACACCATTTAAAACCCCATCATCTGCAGAACAGAGGTCTTATAACATCTTACACACCAGGGAAAGGGTAATTATCGAACGTGTGTTCGGACAAGCAAAGCAGCAATTTCCGATATTGCAATCAAAAATGCGCATGTCAACGGAGAGAGTGCCACAAATGATCGTTGCATGCTTCGTCCTTCATAACGTGGCCAAGGTATTAAATAATGATGATTTTGAGTTCTTGGAACGAGCACAGCAGCAAAACGAAATTCAGCTTAACCGAGAAGCCGAAGATGGTAACACCATTCGCCTACGAGGACAACGTCGCCGGAACGCAATTGCATCTCATATTAAAAATGTTTTGTTAATCAAAAATATATTTCTGATTTGGCTAATTTTTTAAAATACATACAAGATGGATAAGCAAAATGAGTCAGCTACTTGATTTATACATCTCTTAGATTTTCCATACCCACAAATCTTAAAATGCTCTAGGGTAGATGTCTCAGTAATAGTGGTACATTTGTGGCGTTATGTTCCTATAGGAACGCCTCTAACGTAGCACTATTACTGTAACATCTACCCTACCTAGCTTGCCCACCTTACCGTACGTGAAATGTACTCTTAGTTTATGGCTTATATTTTAACCACATGCCTGCCTGTATTCTAGCCTTTTTAGTTAAACTATGATCTTTGCATTTCAAATGAATTCATGTAGTGAACACATTTAAATCACCGTTTTAGTCTTTATTTGATAATATAGTAAATAGTTGTCTACTCGTTATAAAGAGTAAACGTAACTTGCACATTTATAGGATTATTGTAATATAATCGCAGTATTTCCAAATCCATCGAAAAGCATTCGTAAACATACAGATTTGAGCGCATTCACCTTAGACAAGTATGTTATCTTTGAGCATTTTGATTTTCAAAACAGCAATTTCCTTTTTTAACACCAGCATTTCCATTTCCTTTTGATGACGTTCTTCTTAATGCGCTTGTAATAGCGCAGTGTAATCCTGTTGATCTTTGATCAATTTGACCTGCTCATCATAGACCGTTTGCTGTGTCATGCTCCGAGTAGCCTACAATAACACAAAGAAATTAGTGAAGAAAACTTAGTGCATAAAATGTTGATACGAAAAGGTGTTTAGGCATAGGGAAAGTGTACTATATTTCAGCCCATGCACTAGTACGAAATCTTCCAAAAGGTTTTGTCAGAGTGGTCATCATTTTGTCTGGGACTAGTAAGGAGGTCGAAATATAGTACCCTTGCACTATCCTGTCGTTCTACGCATCATTGCCCCATTTTATGCCGACCTCTCACCACTATTTCTCGGCTATGTGGTTAAACTGTATCACTCACCGTACTGTAAGACCCGAAATTTTAATAAAATTTACTTACAGATTTGCCTCTTGCGACCCTTCTTGGTGTTTGCTGTTCGGGTTGATATGACGGCGATTCGGCTTGAAAATTTGCATCGTTGTTGAAGTCATCGCAAGAATCCTTTTCGTGCAGGTGTTTATTACTTCCCACTGCGAGGCCATCTGTTATGATGTTAAAAAAAAATAATTTTATATGATTATTTTGAAAACATCTCTTTAACTTACACGAAACTTTGTTAACGCTGGGATTTTCCAAGCCCCCAAGCAGCTGGTAGAATTTATGTTGTGGTTTCGTGAGAACAATCTTCACATTACTGGGTTTTTTCGTGTCTGTTTTGTCCTTCACCGTTGACTTCATGTTGTTTATTTTCTTCAGGATTTGGTCGCTTGAATATTCGAGGCCATACTGAATTAGCAACTGATGTTGCATGGCCACCAACGCTTTCTTCTTTTTTTCGAGAACAGTTGCTTTGCGATTTTAACAGCAGTACTTTCCCTACCTGCTCCAGTACATCATCCTGAGCTGATATCAATTTCCTCTTGCTTGCCTATTTTCGTCCTCGTCCGTTTGGCACTCACACCGCTGCAGCTGCTGCTTTTCGGTTGTTCATGACCATCGGCTACTCTGCCGTTCCTTCCGCTACCGCTACATTCCCGTTTTTCGACGTCGGCTATAATTCCACTGTTTCTGCCACTGCCGCTTGGCTTCGCGACATTGCACACTTCGGCTATAAAGTTTAAGAACATAAATGAGCGATTTTTACTTATAACAAATCATGCATACAACTTACCATTATTCACCAGAATATACTCCTCAAGTATTTCCACTTGCTGGTCATCAAAAAAAAACAATCGTAGTCGCAATCTTGGTACATTTTTCGTAGGAAAGTAGGAAAAACAGCTAGCAAAATTAATTGGGAGCGGAGCGAAACCAAAACAAAACTAGCAACTGACAATTGTTTGACAAAGTAAACGTCGTGTTCGAAATTCGAACACACTCTTGTGCGAAGCTAGTAAAGTATACTTTTTATCATACGGATTCAAGTAAATACTAGGGAAGTTGACTTTACTCATAGTCGAGCAGAGTTGAGTAAATACTGTTTTTTATTCATACGACCTAATATAACTAAAAGAAGACTTGACCGCCACAACAACCCCAAAACACACACACACGCACCCCAACAGCCCCGACGGTGGCCGCTGGTACGCTAAAAACTAAAAAAAATCAAAACGAGCCACACCCACACCACCCCCAAGCCACCCCGCGGGGCCCCCTACACCCCCCCACATCTTTATTAACAAAAAACAAAACACACACAACCTAAAAAAACACACATAAAAAAAAATTAAAATTTTTTTAAAAAAAAAAAAAAAAAAAAAAAAAAAAAAAAAAAAAAAAAAAAAAAAAAAAAAAAAAAAAAAAAAAAAAAAAAAAAAAAAAAAAAAAAAAAAACACAAAAAGTTACATGTACAATTTAAATTAAAATAATAATATTAATAAATAAAAAAAAATAATAAAAAAAAAAAATATATACAAACCTTTTTCCGTTTTTTTTTTAATTTTAATAGATTTTTTACAAATTATGTTGGTATTAGTGGTACACACACACACACAAGCGGGAAAAAAAAAAGGAGGGGGCCAACAAAGCCACTAGCAAGTGCACCGAGGTTCCCAAAACATTGGACGCAAAGGCGCATTTTCCTATCTGCTTCGATCCAAATGGCAATAGAAACCTTCGCGCTTCATATCATGTGCAAATTAGCAAGGATTTGAAACCTGTGCATTACAAATCCACCAACATCATAAGCGGGTAAAGGAATCGATCTAGGCCTAATGAGTTGAACTTTAACATCTATCTCATTTATCCAAGTCAGGAGCTGGTAGAAGATATTTGTTTTTCCAGGTATTGTTTTGACTAAACGTGGGTCTGCCACTACTCAGGAGAAAAAAAAAACCCTTTGAAGTTACCTCCTAAGCAGACAAGCCCTTCTCTCGTGTAACGCGAGGTGAGTCTCGCAATCGCTATTTCCAATTATTCTAACCACTCTGTTCCATTTATTCATATCAAATGATGATAAGCACAAAGCCACATGCACATTGATCTAAGAAAAAAAACCCAGAAATATCAAAATTAAGGTTGAGTCCCATGCAGTACTTTTTACATCTGCCTGCAAGATGCCTGCAGAGAGAGAATAAAAAAGGATTTTGGATTAGGTTACTTAGCTGAATGATCTCGAAATCTATCAATAGTCCCCAATGGGACGCTCTATCATTGCCACATGCACCTGGTCATTTCTTTTTTTAAGTCTCGACTGCTATTTCTTCCAATGGTTCTATTCAAGGCATAAGCTGATGCCAAAGAATGTCGATTCTGGATCTGTTCCATCACACGTCCGGATCTCCAATCCAGAAGACCATCCTCCGAAATCACGCTTCTATTCGTTTTTTTTTGTGTTCACACACGCGCTTTATTTGCTTTTTGATTGGATTTAATTGCACCCACTTTCTTCACAGTCAGATTACGGATAATTTAACTAATAAATATATAAATATTTTAATTTTCTTCAATACTACGCGGAAGAGTGTGAAAAAAATTGACAGGAAAGAAAAACACGTCTGTTCGTGGCCAAAGCACACTGCGTTTCTCAATTGATTGAGTATTTTAATTTTTTCCTTTATTTGCAAAAAATGCTTACTTAATATGCAAAGGAAGCACTATTGAAAAATTGCCCCATTTGGCAGAAACAATTAATCGATATTATTTTTATGAAGTACGAATAAAATCTGCTCGTTCGAAAATAACAATAGATAAAAATACGTTCAGTTACTAATAAACTCCAGCATTCATTCGATTCATTACATCGACATTACTCTAGAGCTGCCAAGTCATTCCCGGTGTGTCCAAAGCGTAGCTTCCGAATTTGAGGTTTTATTGATCGATACGCTCTAAAAAGAACACTCAAGCCCGTTTCCACCATATTTCGGGTACAATTCAAGTTGCGAATAACAAACAGCGCCCACTGCGCCACACGTGCCAAAATCCAAGAAGACCGCCTCAAATCATCTTTATGTGATGCCCACTCCAAGAACAGATAAAAAAAAGCGATCCCCATTCACGATAACTACGCGCAGTACGAGAACCGACTAGATATTAGAATAGGCATAAAACGTAAAATATCACTTGTCCCAGTGGATCCCTATTCTGGCGGTCGATGATCTCCTGAAAAAAAAAAGAAAAATATCACGCAATGCACGGGTCGGAACATCCTAATATTTTCTCGAATCAACAGACCCACCGACAGTCGGCCGAAGGACGAACGAATGATCCTAAAAGCTTCTTCAGCCACCGGTCGCCGAGCACTAGTTTTCGGTTCTTTCGCAGATATCGAACGATATTGATTTATCGTTTATGAGGTATTATTTTCCTCCCTCGGTTCCTTTCTGGGAACGATTTTCTCCGCACTCGATAAACCCAAAAAAAAAAAACTGTCCACCGCTCTTCGTTTCGCCCACTCATATCAATTCTTTTATGATTACTTTTTTTTTCAGGACTATCCTCCCCATGTAGGTGGAATCCAGTGGTTGCCTGACTCCTCGATTGGTGTGTCACTGTTTGTTTTTATTTCCCCGGTCCTCATCTCCAAACCTTTTGTCTGCTGTCGTCAATGGCGGAATGGAATCCAGTGGAGTGCAAACTTTGGTCCGTTGCTGCCGGTGATGATTATGTTTGAATTGGAAGACACACACACACACATGTCGGTGATTGGATTTTTATTACAATATTTATATTTTAATCCTACTGCCGAGCTGAGTACCGGCCGGGGGAGAGAGATGGGAGTTCTTCTCTTACTGCGTTACACCAGGAATGGGATAATAAAGTCATGTCCGAACGTGATGACGGAGCAGCGGACGAACGGGCCAACCGGATGGTAGCAGTTGGATTTGGGAAAACTTTATGCGGCACACAATGGCCAACATACATGTAAGGAAAAGTTTCGACAAAGTCCGGTGCAGAATACTTAGGGGTTATTGGATAAGGATTAGTAGACTTTGTCGGCAGAATGGTTGAATACGAGGAGTTTCAGACTTTATGTTTGGTTTGGTTTTGTTCTTAATTCAGCGGCATGTTGTTTGCAAAGTTTTCATTGTTCGACTGTTGTGAGCTGAGGGCAATTTTGTCCGAGATGGATTTATCGGGGCCAGAAAAGTTGAGACGGTCATAGGATGATTAATACTTTTTTGCGCGAATATTGTTTCAGTACAGTTTCTGTTGCAAGTCTGACGATAATGAGTTTAGTTTAGTTTGAAGAACATAACTTTATTTAAGATATAAGATGAAGTTATTAAATTTTTCATTCATACTACATCAAATTCTTAACACTTGTAACAGTTCACAAGTACAATTAACAAAAAAAATAAGTCACTTTATTTTTAAGCGTATTAGTCGAAAGATTGTTATTGGAGAACTAGGAAAATGGAACTAACACATTTTTTAAAAACTTTGTCTAGTAAATGCAAGCGAGTTCCTTTAAATCAACTAGAAAATGCGTATCCTTTGACAGACAGGCCTATTTCGTCTACGACTTACAGTCTTCTTCAGTGGCGAGATGGCGATTAGAATTGGTGATTTATATGGGCGCACTTTGTTTCACGAGATATTTACAGAGGACGTCATTGTTTGCGTTTGTCTTTAACAATGAAAGTGCATTCGGGCTCAAAATTTAGAAGCAAAATGCGTTTCACTTATTGTTTCGTATACCATGACCAAAATAAACTTTTTTTTTTATGAAGGTTTACTGGCGGGACTCTGAATAGAGTAGAAACCTCTACGCCAGGCCTTCGATGATAACGTTGCGTATATCCTTTTGAATCATTTTGCCAGCCGTACACGGAACATGTCGTCCAAGAAGACGCTGTTGCAAATGATTCGGAAGGAGCCACGTTTGAGTTTTTTTTTTTTTTTGAGTCCTTTCGTATGTTTCTTCAATTGTCTGTTTGTTATTCTATTAGTCAGTGTTACGTTTATAAGTTTTGTACGGCGTTTGGTAATTTCTTCAGTCTTTTGTTGTTAAGTCCGGGAAGTGTGTCATTTACGTGCTCTGAGAGTCTTCCGAGGCAGTTTTCTCGAACCAAAAATAAGAAGCTATTGTGTTGTTCCTTGTCCGTTAGAATGAAATAACTCAACTCCTTTTAAAGCATTTCAACAGCCGTGAAAGAATCATGTCGTCCATAGAGACGCTGTTGACACTGCCTTAAAAGGTGTTACAATTTAAAGTTTGCTTTCTCTTTCTCTCAGTCATGTTCATGTCAACTGTTTTGTATATTGTCTTGTCGTCTTTTTGTCAGTTTGTTATTTACTTCGTCGGTGTTTACTTAGCTTCGTTATTTCATCATGATTATTGCTGTCTTTTGTAGTTTGTGAATTTCTTCATCTTCCGTTTGTCTGGTGCCGTTTCGTGCCATTCTGTGATATGAATTCCACTCCTCTCTGTGTCTTGCCATTTGCAATTTTGCCATGAATATGCGGGTCGTACTTTATATTCTTGGGCTGTTTTTAGGATACTGTCGTGATGGCTTCTATATGATAATGTATCGAAAATAATTCAGTCTGACAATTCTAATTTTCTTGTTTATGGTTCTGTTGTTAAGCCAATTCGATGAAATATGTGGATTTTCTCTTCCTTCTACGACATTATTATTTGCACCGTCGTGATTTGAGTAGTTTGTTTGGATTTCATCTTCTGTTTGCTCTGGTTTTTTTTTTAAATGTATTTTAGAGTGACCCTCCGCTCATCCCCACACCAAAGAGCTCTAGACTGAGATCCCTGGTAGTGGACACTATAAAATCAATCATAAACTACAAAAACAATAACAAAAATTTAATAATTGTTGACAACATTTAAATTTGAATGAACAAAGGGTCTAAAAAACAAAACAAAACAATGTGTGTGCTTCTAGTGGGTTCAAACCCCTTCGAAAGAAATGCAACTCAATTAAATTCAACTATTGCAAAAAATGGACGAATATATAAGAAATTTAACCGCAAAAAAAATACATTACATTTAATGACGTTTGAGAACAAAAAAAAAACTCAATGAAAATTATAGTAAGAAAAACAATAAAAACATAAATACATCAAATTAACAATTGAGCCATTCGCTCCAGCAAGAAGTGTTTTATCTTTGATTTGAAAGAGGAATTATTTGATATTTGTTAAAGATCTCTTGGTAGGTTGTTATATTTTGTGGGAATATAAATGAAATCCGTTTTTGACCAAAACCGAATGAGCGCGGGATCTCGAAATATGATTATTTTGCCTGGTATTGTGAATCCAAGGTGACCCATCCATAGCTAGGTTATGTAACCGTTGCGGGTTATGTAGACTATTATGAACCGTTAACAGTTTGCTCTTCACATAACACAAGAATTGGTAAAATTTTGTTAGCGAAATCGGTGTAGGATATAAGAATGGTAATTTATAAATAATCTTAAGGCGTCGATTCTGCAAGATTTTAAGTTTTCTTAATTTTGACTTACTAGCTTTTCCCTCTGAAACGATAAAATAGTTAATGGAGAGATAGATATGTTCAAATTAGAAACAAATCATAGCTTTTCGAGTGAGAAAATTACTAACCCGTCTTAAAATATCACGCATAGAGGAAATTTTACCTGCAACCTTATTTATGTGATAGTCCCACGATAACACATATTTGACCATTGATCACCATCTCAGAACTTTAATGTTCATCAATAAGAAGTACAAGAGGATTTTCAGAAGCACTTTTGGGCCAGCCGGCGTCGGTGGTGTAGTGGTAAGCGTGACTGCTACTTGGCACCCCAGTGGGTCTGGGTTTAATTCCAGTCGACGTCGGTAGTTTTTTTTAGGCGAAAAAATCTAGTCACGTCTGTAAATATCCAATTGGACACGAAGGTAACTACTGGAAGTCTTCACTGAAGTGCAACATGGAATCACTCGACACGAAAACTCCCGAGCTCACAATATATAACTTACCTCTCCTGGAGTCTGCCGCCAAATAATGATGTTGCATGAGCTATCGCAGTCACATGCGCTATGCAGTGCTGACAATTCCTGACCGCAATACTCTGGTCTCTCTTCAATTGTCGAATTCCTAACCGCAATTGTGTCAGCATTACATGATAGTGTTACCAACGCTATCATTAGTGAAGGACAAGGAATCTGCAAATATTAAGGCCTGTATGTACCTCACAAAGTCGTTAAGAAAAGCCGTTGGTCCCGGCTCATATTCATGAGTCGATAGGAAGAGTCCAGGTGGTGGAGTCGTCTTCCTGGCGTCGGTGATTGTCACCATGTGAGGAAATAGGCCGACGGAAAAAAGAAGCACTTTTGGGCTGCATTTCCACTGATCTGGCAACACTTGTGCGCTTCTTTCCAAAATGGTAGAACCAGACCAGACAACCAGACAAGGTTTTGCCAGTGACCAGGGTATACCATGACCAAAGTACTTAGAACCAAACATTAATCCACAACTTGATGGCCCCCACAAGAGTACAGGGTGCGGCAGAAAATAATGCGAAAATTTGTTCCATTTCTTTCAAATCCCATTTTCAACTAATTCAAGCAATAATATCAACATTTTCGAGTGCAAATATCTTTATAAAGTCCTTTTAAACAAATTTATTCAATGTGTCCTCCATTTTTATTCATAACATCCTCGAGCTGACGCCGGAAGCCAGAGCATACCTTTCGGACGTAGTCCTCCGACATTGACTGCCATGTGCGTGTTGTGGTTGACTTCAGGGTTTTCACACTAGGGTGTGATATTTTGCAGGCTCGTGCTTCAACATATGCCCAAATCGAATAATCCAACGGATTAAGATCTGGACTGCTAGGGGACCTCAAATCCTTCGGCCAAAACTTCATGTTATCGTTCAACCATTGTTGGGTTCGATTGGACGTGTGACACGGTGCCTCATCCTGCTGTAGAACAACGTTTTGGTCCTCGGAAAAGTTGGTTTTCACCCAGGGAAGCACTTGGTCCTTTAAAATACCGATACACACTTCGGTATTGATTTTAACTCCAGCATCAATGAAAACAGGCGGCATTTTCAAACCGTCGGACGCCACCAAGCCAAACATCATGACACCAGCCGGATGTTTGGTTTGAAATTTGAATTTCACTTTTTCCGGAACGTTCTCCATTTTCTGCGGTGAAATGAACCGGTCCGTGCGGCTGTTGGCCACAGCATCGATGCTGAAAAGCTTTTCGTCGGAGAACAGGATTATCAGTTTTTCCTTCGTCAACATGAAAGCAATCTCTTGGAACGAGTCACTCGTAGCTCCTTGATCCGATCCGTAATCAAGTGGCGTTTCACTCTGGATCTGATAGATGCATGCAGGTCTTCTTTGATGATTCTCCGCATGGATTTCTCCGAAATATTGGCTTCCTTTGCAAGTTTTCTTATGGAACGCACCGGGTTGCGAGCAATTTTTGCACGAACCGATTGGATCACGTTCGGCGTGCGTGCAAAGCGCGAGCGTTCGCTTCCCGGCTTCCGCTGCTTAGGACCATCATGCAGGGACTTTTTTATGCGGTAAACTGTTGCCAAATGGCACCCTACCACCTTGGCAATCTCTTTCGGCTTCTTCTGGGCGAGCAACAAACTGGTGATCACTTCTTTCGCGAACATTTTGACAAATTTGCAATAAAAAAAATAGAATGTTTGGATGCAGCACTTGAAAGTAAACATAAACAAATACACTTTCGACAGAAATTAGTCACTAGCTACACGAATTAACTCAATACTCAAGTTTGAACATTTTCGCATTATTTTCTGCCGCACCCTGTGAATTTAGCCCATGTTTTCATGTTTATTAAATTAATTGTTGACATAATGCTGGGTGCATATTAGTCGAGCGCCCACTGATGTGGCGGAGGTGTGGTATCACATCCCATGTCAAAATATCAAGTCGAAGTCTTGTGGCGTGAGGCGAACGTCGACAAGGTGTTTTGACATGCTAGTAGATGCCTCACCTCCCCCACATCAGTGGGCGCCCGGCCTTAGAGTAACGTCCAACGTGCCATCCATCCATCCATTTAAAAACTTTCAAGAAGCAGAAGATGCTAAATCAGAGTGAAAAGCAGGCTGCAAACGTTAAACAACGGGCTGGGAAGCTGTATTATAGATTGTTCAGATAATTATAAATACACTAATGACTAACCGTCAATTCAAAATTCGTGCAGTTTTCAATCAACTTTTGGCTGCGTACTGTTGTTAACATCCAAATTAAACTCAACATTTCGCACGGAAATTTGAAAACGCGTGGACTTTCTCCCGAGCAAAGACCTCTGATTGTGCACAAACGGTGCACCGTCAGTGGTCTTTCGATCAGAATGGCTAGGGAAGAAGGTGTGAGCGTCGGAGAGCAGTTCAATCCGCATTACGGAAGTATCAACAACAGTGCTCTTTCGTAGATTTCCCGAGACGGAATAGAAAACCTAAAAGAAATTTAGTCCATGTTTTCATAATTAATATTGTAGACTAGTTGAATGTTTATATTAAGAGAAAATAAAAATTAAAAGAAAATAAATCCCTGGAACTTTGAATAAGGTATATCTTAACGATTGCATTAAAAAAATGGACTTTTTTCGGATGGTCATAAAAAAAAGGTAACCAAGAAAATTGCTTTTGATAAATTTCCCATGGAAGGTAATTATTTAAGCTAACTTGCAAAAAAATCCAGTTCATAGTGGTCCAGAATACGAATTTAGCTGGAAAGATACATTTGCAGCCTAAGTTTGAAGTTTTGGAGCAAACTTGTCTCCTACAAAGTTGTTTCTAATAACAAGGTCCTTCTTTTAGTGTGAATGAAAACTAGAGTGGTCCTTATTTATTATTATCTAACTTTTTTATTTTAGGAAATAAAGGCATACATTTTCAGAATAAAAAGTAGATTAGGAAATTTTAAGCAGCTTAAATGGAATAAATTTCTCTGCAGCTTTTGAAATGACCGAATTAAAGCCATTTTTCCTACACAACTTAGGGTGTCCCTATAGAAATCAGTTATGTTGCTACTGTTTAATTACAAATTGTTCAGCAAAGTTGCTTTCTCATTGATTCTAGAACAATAAAAGATACAACTTTTGGTGTGCTGAAATCGTCTTTATCGCATGTCAAACAAAAGTTATTATGGTTTTTGTAAAAAATAGGCCTTTTTCAAATGTTGATCTCTATGGTTGGGGCAGACAAAAAAATGTTTAGCAGCATTTGCAAGGTTTTTATTATTGCATATTATATCTGAAAACTGGAGATAGGTTATTTTTTTTTAAATTAAGTAAAACACATTTGAAAAGGGCGTAATTTTATAAGAAAATCGTTAATAACTCGCTAACGATAAGAGATATCATCAAGATTTACACACCAAAAATTGTATCTTTTTAATGATGATGATGATGATATAATACTACTATATATTGGGCGGACTCGCAAGCAGATACACTTACGCGAAACCCGCGAATATAGAGAAAAGAATCTCCTTCCAAAAGCTAGGTCACAGAGACAGCACTAGAATCGAGCCCTCGTTTGACAGAATAAACCCAATAGATGGGGTGGAAGAGCCCGCTCTCGTTCCGCGAAATGTTAACAATAGGGAGGAGGCAGTCCCATGCTCCCTATCCAAATCGTTTAACTTGGGTGCCCTGATGGTCCCTCCCTTTCCCCCGTTATGTGTTATTTAATATTTAGTATATTTTGTACACGAAAAATTAGGATACCATTATAGACAAGAATGCTAATTTATTCAAATTTTAAACTTAAATGGTACATCCAATGGATTGTTACTGAAAAAAAAAAAATTAGTTATGTATTAATATCCTTCTAGTCCTGGAAAAGCTGAAAACAGAATAGATCATTCCAAATACCAAAGATAAAATTTCAATAAAAGATATTGTTTTAAAAGACATGTAGTAATATTTTTTTTTAATACTGTTCTAGTAACATTTCAAAGATAGCAATTGGAGTGAACGAAGAGTCCGGTTTGATGATTCCTGAAATAAATGGCTTATCTTACCATAATGCCACTAAACACAATATTAAAATATAATCCTACATTGCTTATAAGCACATGCCAGTCTTTTATGAATATAGTAGTTGAAATTCAGAAGTGCAATTTTAAATTAAGTGCAATGCTGAAATGCTGAAAAACAAATTGAGCCTTTGATGCCCGTCGTGTTGCTCCCGGCTCTTACATGGTTTTGGAATGCAAAATTATGATTCCAAAGCGAGCTGAAATTATTGATAAAATGAGAATGGGAAATATACAATATGATTTAAAGGTACACGATCTTCAGTCGCACCCCCTCACTTCGCTATTGGCAGATTGACAACATTGCCCAGGCTACGCCAACCAGCGTCTCCATGTTTCAGCTGGCAGTCTTTTGTGATCATATGTCTCGTGGAGGCGTGAGGTAGGAACTTGTGAGGACGAGAGGTCGGTCGCACCCTCCTTCGAAGTTGTCAACTCACCATTTGAAGCCCACCAAAAATTGTATCTTTTTAAGTTCTGAAATCCACCTCAAGCCTCAAGGCAACTTTGCTAGCAAACCCGAAATAAAAAAGTAAGAGCAAAGAAACTGTCATCTCCTACTAGTAAATTGTTCGGTGTTAGGTCGATGTAAACAGACAATTGCTGAGTAACAATTTAGTTAATTAGATAACTAGGATTAGTAATTCCTTGCCAATCTTTAAATCTTCTTTCTCTGGATTTTAATAACCTTTGTATTTTTAACGAAAAAAAACTATTTTCGCTTACTTGAGAAAAGAATGTTTAAAGTCCTTTTTCACCCGCTTGGAGAAACAGATTAGAATATGAGAAGCGAGAGACTATTATACGCTCACAGCAGTTTTCGCAAGAAAATCAACGATGATTTATAATTTTCGGAGAGCATGAGTAGCTGATAAATCTAGGGATTATTTTCAATAGGGCGAATCTACAATTGAAAGATTTTCTCCGGCCTTCTCAACTCCCCTTCACTTTTTCTTCTCTATTTTTAATCCCCCTTTTCTCTAAACCCCCCAATTTTTAACTTTAAAAAACACACCCCCCAGAAACACTCCCCAATTTTAATTCCCCCTAATAAAAAAAAAACCCCTAGAAAGTTTTCAGTGAATCCTGCACGGCGGAACAATTTAACTCAATTTTGAATCGTTTTTGACTCACTTTCGTCAAAAGTGGAGTCACTCATACATGAGTAAATGTGACTGGGATTGACAAGTCGACATATCTAAGGCACCGACTTAAATCAGATCGATATTTTAGATATGTCGACTTGTCAATCCCAGTCACATTTACTCAAATGTGAGTGACTCCACTTTTGACGAAGTGAGTCAAAAACGATTCAAAATTGAGTTAAAGTGTCCCGCCGTTTAGATGCCGATAATAATTTTTCACCTACTTTTTGACACCTGAAAATGCACCAGTCTTCATTTATGGTCCATGCACCAGTTTTTCATTTATGGTTCATGGCGGTACCAGTGTGCACCGGCTTGGTTGTTGCTCCTTGTATACAATCTAGGTAGCATATTTTCAGTGAAAAATGTTACATGAGAAAAAAAATTGGTTCAATTTTGGAGAGAGATATTTTCGCATATGCAAGAGAGAGTATAATGAATTATCGGCGAAAAAGGAGAGATGCAAATTTGAACGGTTCGCTACTCATCGACAACCTGTTTGAGAGAGAGCATGGTTTTCACCAGTGCTGAGCACCATCACGGTACTGACAGCGTTAGAATTGATAAATGAGATTCTTGCAAATAACAATCAAAGCAACAGAAGAGCCTCTCTCTCTCTCTCTCGAACTTCTCATCAACATAAAATAACAACGGAGAGATATTTTTCTCTCGCGATTCTCACCCATTTTTTTATATCTTGTACAAGTGTTATGCGTAACGATCATATCGCCAAGAATAAATAAACCGGCATGGAAATCGACCATCATTTTACTTCTCTAGTACACAGAAGGTCATGATGGTCATCGCTAGTACCGATGTTTCCACCGTCAAAACCGACTGACATCATCCCGTCAGTGGCGATGTGTCCGCAGCTTGAACTTTACGATTTAGTTAGTTCAGCTCTTATGTTGGACCTTTTTGAATATTAAGGATTAAATTCCTATTTTCATAGGTACGACCGAATGTTACAACTAGAGTTTGTTTTCGCGAAATTTCTCTTGAATTAGTCGATTGTGGGCTGCGCCAATGTCAGCGTCAAAATTGGCAAATAGTTGTCAAAATACATTTTTTTGTGATTTTTACGAGGAAGCGTAATAATGTGCAAAGCTGTAATAATAATAATAATGTTTATTATCCTTCTTAAGATATTGGGGTCAATTCTGACCCATGACGCTACCTCAATGTACGCTATCTTTTTTATATTTAAACCAATCTGGCTGAAATTTTGTGACTTTTAATATTTCACGGAATTCTCCATTTTTGCTGAACAATTTTTTTTTTTTCAATCAGTTCAAGGTGGTTGCACAAATAAAGTGACACGTGAGACATTAGGGTCAATATTGACCCGGATTTTAACCCTTCGTAGAATTTCGAAATTTTAACATAGAGTTTTAATGTATATGCACCATTTAAAATGTTCTGGTTCCAAAAATGCATTGAAAAAAAAACTGGTTCCTCAAACATTGTCCACAGGGAATCTGCTACACATGGAAGGAATTTTTAGTTTTGCTGTGTTAATAGAAATGCATATAAAACATTCCAGACACATTGTAGAGAATTGGCATCTTGAGCAAAGTTTCTTAGTGCGTAACAAATCGTCTTTTGATAACATCATATTAGTTCCCAATCATGCTGCAGAGATAGCGATATCAGATTAGTTCCAGCCTTTGTCGTAGAGATGGCACTGCAGTCTATCTTTGCCAAATGAGGCTTTATAGACCAAAGTTGATGAGAATGTAAAATGAAAACATTTGAAATAAGCACATTAGTGCCAGATTGTACCACAGAGATGGCGCTGCAATCTTTGCCAAATGAAGCTCTAGAGAGTTGCCGCCTTGGGCAAAGTTTCTCAGTATATCATTTGTCATCTTTTGAGATTATCATATTAGTTCCAGATCTTGCTTCAGAGATGGCGCTGCAGTCTATATTTGCTAAATGAAGCTCTAGAGAATTTTCGTCCTCGGCAAAGTTTCTTGCTATACCATTTGAGGTCTTTTGTCATTATAATATTAATTCCAGATCTTGCCACTAAGATAGCGTAATGTTAAATCACGGTATTCAACATCATCAATAACTTTTCCGAAGACGGTATCTCTCTAGAACTTCATTTGTCTGATTTAGACTACTTCTCTGCAACAAATATGATAGTGTGAAATGACTCACTATTACATACTGAATAAATTTTCCAAACACAGCAATTCTTTAGAGTTTGGCTATTGACTGCAGTGCCATTTCTGAGGCAAAATCTGGAACTAATATGACAACGTCATAAGACGATCCTCGACATATTCAATAATTTTGCTGAAGATGGCATCTCTCTAGAACTACATATGATTAAAGTAAACTACAGCGGCATCTCTGCGGCACAAACATAACCTAATACGATAATGCCAAATGATCGCATAGTATATACTGAACAGCATTACCGACGAAGGCAACTCTCTAAAGATTAATTTGGAAAAGAGCTTATTGCTGACGACCACTAGCTTTATTTGATAAACATAGACTACAGCTTCATCTCTGCTGAAAGAGCTGAAACTAATATGATTACGTTACAACACGACAAATGTCACAAATGACAAATGAGAAACTCTTCCGAAGATGGCAAATCTCTAGAACTTCATTCGACAAAGATAGACTGCAGCGTCATCTCTGCGGCAAGATCATGAACCAATATGATGTTATCAAAAGACGACAAATGACATTCAATAAAAAAAACTAAAGATTTTCAACAAAAGGCTACTAGAAAAAATCACAATAGCGCACTTCTCTCATAAAAAATAAATAAATCAAACGAGCTAACTATAAAAACCGTATTCGAAAATAATGAGACAATAAAAAATGGTCGCCAAAAATTCATTTTAAGTTGGATTATCTTCAAACTGTCAGGGAACCGACATTAAAGCTTTATGGTTGCATTTCTAGTTCATTGGTTTGTTGGATCTCTTCTGTATAACAGAATGCACACACTTTGCCCTTGATACCACTCGTAAGGTTTTTGGCCACAGTGGACGGACTTCTTTTGATACTTTTACCCACTGTTTCATCAAAACATGAAGTTTGGCTTCATGATGGCCAAACATTTCTCAATTGGACAAAGTTTTAGAGAGTTTGGTGAGTTAAAGTATTTTCTAATCTAATAAAGGGTGTCCACGATGAAATTGTCACACACAAAATTGATTCGCAAAATTCGAGTTTTCATCCGATTGCCATCAAATTTTCAGGGATTGAGAAATAACTATTAAACTTCATTTTACCATTTTACTCGTATTTTATTTACAGTCCATACGCAAATGCCCGCACCTTGGCCTTAACCCCGGCCATAAGATTCTGCACAACCTGTGAATCAACCGTTTTTTGCATGTAAACCCATACTTTCTTCAGTTCCTCGACTGTCTTCACTACCTTAGGTCGTTTAAGAAGGTGCTGCTTCATAATCGCCCAGTACTTCTCGATGGGGCGGAGCTCCGGAGTGTTGGGAGGGTTGAACATTTTCGGCACGAAATTGACCTTATTGTCCGCATACCACTTCAGCACGTCCTTGAGTAGTGGCATGAGGCCAAATCCGGCCAGAAGATTGTTGGGACGTTGTGGGCCTTCAGGAGAGGAAGCAGCCGCTTCTGGAGGCACTCTTTTATGTACACCTGTCCGTTCATCGTGTCCTGGGTCACGAAAGGTGCACTCCGCTTCCCGCACGTGCAGATGGCTTGCCAAACCAGGAATTTCTTCGCAAATTTGGACATCTTCTGAGTGCGGACATGCTCCGGAACGCTGAACTTATCCTTGGCCGTGAAAAACAGGTTGCCGGGGATCTGTTTGAAGTCGGCCTTCACATATGTTTCGTCGTCCATGATGCAGCATTCAACTTTCGTCAGCATGTTGAGGTACAACTTCCTGGCACGGGTTTTGGCGGACTTGTTCTGCTTCTCGTCGCGATTAGGGGCCTTTTGTACCTTGAACGTTCGAAGCCCAGCCTTAGTTTTGGCCTTCTGGACAAAACTTCGGCTTAGGTGCAGCTTCTTAGCCACATCCCGAACGGAGGCGTTCGGATTTCGGTTGAAGGCCCCAACTACGCGGTTGTGATTTTTGGTGTTGTACGGAATACTTTTTCCTTCACTTCTGGGCTTCCGATCGGTGGTCAACCGTTCCTCGAACCGCTTAATCACTCGCGACACCGTGGAATTCGCGATTCCCAACGTTTTAGCGATGGAACGATGCGAGAGATCCTTGTTCTCGTGATGAATGCGCAAGATTTTATCACGCACGAGCTGTTCTTTCGACTCCATTTCCGCGAGTTTTGATCACAGGACTTAAAACTTGCAGGATGTAAATAATGCACTATGAACTAAATCCACCCAAATTTTCATTAAATTCTACCCAACGGTTAAAAAGTTAGAGCAATTTCATAGTGTGGCAATTTCATCGTGGACACCCTTTATTATGGACCTCCCGTACCAAACGCTTCCATATAGAGTTAAATAATGTGATAATTCGTATCTTATCGTTCTGCAGAGAGTAGAAAAAATACAGCTTTTCATCAGTCTCATTCCAAGAAACAAACAAACAAACACGTTGAAAACGGGATATTCTTTCAACTAAAAAAAAATTGTAATCGGTATTCCGATCCGGGATGATTTTATGCCGGGTTTTCTCCGCGAAATTCTGTGGTGTTCGCCGATTTTTATTCCAAGGTCCATCCAAAAATAAGACACACTGATGGAAGTAATTGTAAGGACAATTGAGTTCACTTGTTCCCGCAGAACTGCAGGAAAACATCACAGGAAAATCCGTATAATTTCATTTGAAAACCGACATGAAGTTGGGCTACTTTGTGGAATAATTCCTATTGAAGCTATTCAGCAGATATGCTTATTCTGATGTGAAAGCAATATTTCCTCAATTCCAACATTCAAAATCCCCCATTTTCAAAACAGTCATATAACTCTCCCCTTCTGCATGGGGCATATCTGCTCATAAAAACCAAAACATATTCATTCACAGAAACCTTGCGGCACAGTTCTACTCGCAGAATAAAGGGTTTCATGTTTAGGCGACAAGAATGACGACGCTCATCGTTCGGAGTCGCTCTTGATAATATCGGCGTATTTAGCTAGGAAATTTTTGCTGATAAAATAAAACTTTCTCATAAATTGCACCACTTTATGGCGGTTAACAGATTAGAGTTGCGAATCGCAATTATGTTCCTTAGACTTTTGGCAATCGTTGCGTCATTAACTTGCTTCATCAGCACGGGCAAATGTGACCAATTTAAAGTTTGCCTCGCATGTCATCCGAAGTCTACGTTATCACTATGTAATAAGCTGGAGGTTTTAGTAGCAATTCGACCGACGACCTAAAGATCATCACCGCTGTCGCTAATCACGAGAGGGGTTTTCAAGTTTTTGCATCACCATTCTCTAAACAACTTAACGACGAGGTCTCTGCCAAGGGGCAAAAGTTCTTAGTATTGGAGGGTTGACATCTACAAACGCAAAAGGGTTTTTTTTTGACTACAAAAACTGCTGACGATTGTGTTCCGACGGAAAAGATTCCCCTAAAGATTTGATATAATTCAATTTTAAAAATGGGGATCTCTTTTTTCTTGAACTTGCAATCAACACAAACTGTGTGCTAAGGCAAACTCATAACCGTCATCATCTTAGGGAGATGTCATTCTCGGAAATCAACCAAATGTACATATTTGTGTAACTAAGTATGGGACGTTCGTATGCAAATGGTCTATAGACAACAGTTGCGCCTAAAAGTTTGAGTATTTTCATCTGGCTGAAAGCATATCTTCTTGCATCTTGCATGGGTGGCTTTAAAATCTTTCCGTGTGTTCTAATCAAAATGATAAAGAATACTAACCATTTTCCCTCTCTATCGTCGTCATCATCGTCGACGTTGTCGTTGAAATTTGTATGGCAGAAATTATAATGACCCCTAATGTGGTTCAATCCACTTAGCAGGGACTATTTTGCCGCAAGCATCCTGCACCCGTTCGGAGATGTAATTCTTTTCCCCTCGTCGGTTCGACCGAGTAATGACGACGGCGACGACAACGATGGGCTTGATGAAAATTTTTGTTCATTTTTCGGGTGGTCTTCCATCCCTCTGCTGATGCTGCCTGTCACCATCACCATCATCATCATCATCATCATCACCATCCTCATTGATGTGGGGAAATGGTTGAAATTGGGGACGAAGGCTTTTCTTGTATTTACTCGTATGGAAAGATGTGAGGTTTGTTGGGAAGCAAAACAAAAATGAGAAAGCCTGCAGGGAACACACGACGGTGTAGGTAGGCACTTGTCTACGGACTGAGAAATTTTATGTTCAACGAATTTTGTTGCTGCTTACAGGAATTTAGCGAAAAAAAGCATGATACAATTATTTATCTCTGCTGAAACTGGTGCCGTTTGGCGAAACAAGAAACATAGGCTATAAACAGTTCTTTGTTGGACGTGTGTTGCTGGGTACAATATGCTCTGAGAGAAAGCAGTAACGTTCTTTTTCTTTTTGTAATCATTACATTTTATTAAAAACATAAATGCAAAAAGCTTCGTTTAAGGTTGGATGTAATTTTTTTCGAACAGAAATGGAGTTTGAGATAATTTTCAATGCGCCAAAGGCAGCCGTTCCATTCAATTCCCCAGACAATTCCACAATAGTGCATTGCATTTTTATACATTCTAATTAGGTGAAATTTCGAAAACCACATGACATGTCTAGTATTTTCAATATGTGACGATATTTCACAAGACGATATTGCCTCCATTGCATTCTTCAGATGTTTTCACAATACTAAAGCACAAATGGGCTCAATATTATCAAAGCTAGTATGATAAATGCAGGATTATTTAATTTTTCTTCAAAAATAAGGGGAAAATCGGGCAAAATGAGTCACTTCCGAGGTTGGCACAAGACGACATCCCCTTCATTCAGTTTTCCAGACATTTTCATAATGATGCCGTGCATTTGATTTTATTGTAGCGCACGGCTATTTCAAAAACCGCATTATATATACTGATTCTTCCAGTATGCAGGGAAAAGCGGATAAAATGGACAATAACTGATGTCTACACACGTCGAAATCCCCTCCATTCAATTCCTCAGACAGTTTCACAATAGTGCATTGCATTTTTATACATTCTAATTCGAGGAAATTTAGAAAACCACATGACATATCTAGTATTTTCAATATGTGGGGAATATCGGGCAAAATGGGCAGTTCATGAGGTTTTTACAAGACGATATTGCTTTCATTGGATTCTTCAGACATTTTCACAATAGTGGATCCCAAATGGGTTCAATATTATTAGTGAAAATATGATGAATGTAGGATTATCCAATTATTTTTTCAAAATTAAGGGAAAATGATTTTTCATGATTTTTTAAACCTATTCCAATTTGATGCCAAGACGACACCGGGGTAAAACGCTTGTTTCATTGCTCAATATGTTCCCCAAAATTGGGATAAGACGCACCACAACGCTGGGATATGATGCACCACAATATTGGGATAGCATGCACCTGTAAAAGGTAAAAACACGGCTATAATAAGTTACTCAGAGTTTTAAAGTGAGGAGGTTCCAACATTTCGCCACTTCTTTTTAGGTAAAGCAGCCAATGGGTATGGAATAAAGATAGCAAAACGTTGCGATATGTTGCCAACTCCTCATTATATACACGCTAAGAAAAAAGTACCTAACGCAGCACTTAAGTGTGGGAAGCCAACCAACATTGGGTATAATTATGTTTACCTTCCATTGGGTTCAAATAACATACGTTTGGGTAGAATTTTACCAGAAGTAAATTATTTACTTCTACAGTTCTAGTCTTGCATAGTTTTGTCTAAATATTTTGAAAATACGTAGAATTATAGTGAAATTTTGATACTATCTTGAAGTTTTGTTGTCAGCGATACATGTGAAGTGAATTTATTACAAACCATGAATGTTAACGCATGGTAAAAGCTTATTTTAAGAACACTATTATTTACATGTGAGGTACAGTCATGAAAATTTATTCAATTTTGATCATATTTTGGTGTATTTAGTGCTTTATTGTACTACAAAATTATGAGCTATGCTGTTTTATGTAAAAATTGATAAAGTATCATTCCTTTAAAGCTATATTTTTGAAGATTTGAGCACATTTATTTAGTGGGTCATTCTACCCCGCCAGTGCATTTTGTACTGTTCTCCCCTAACCCTTTCGCTGCTGTAATTGCGAACATCATGTCCTCGCTGAAATGACCATTTCAGAACAGATGGATTGATCGGATGAAGCAGTAATGCACTAGGTGTTCGAAGTAAGAGTACGTTCTTCGTAATGCGTCTCCTGTCGAGACGATGCTTGAAGGCCCCGGTTGAAGATTTCAAATGGCTAGAATTATTGGAGAGGTCCTGGACCTTTTCAATTTAAAGCGGGCTGGTTGATCCATCCTTGTGGAAACTGTGCCAGTTGTTGAAGGTTGCACGAGAATATAGCCAGTTGATCCCTCAGAGGAAACCTCAAATCCAGTGTAGTAGATATAAGCATCATATTAAATAAATAATAAGAATTGCCAAAACTCTCATATTAAATAACAACTGAACTATTTTCGGATTTTGCATAGTTCTCTGTGTATTACACTCTTTCAAATCGACTTCGTTAATAGTATGGGGAAAAAGCATTCCAGTTCGTGCAAGAGGAAAAAGAAAAAGAAAAAAAGATAAATACAGCAAAATCAAATACGGAAGAGAATGGATGGTAGTTGATGAGGATTCCCGATTATGGGAGAGAAAGGAAGATGGACATTGCGTCTGCGCAGTGTGATATCTTATTATCTTATTACATGAGCCGTTCTTGTTTGTATTCAGAGTAGTTATTCAAGTTACTTTGTTCTATTTGAACCGTTTTGGGTAAACTTTGCGACTACACAAGGATCAAGATCTAAAGTGTCATAATATTTGATGCAATGTTTAGTTGACAGTTTTACAAAGCTATCCAATGTTGTTGGTAAAATCAAAATCCAACTAGAATAAAAAAAAAAAACGCACAGTTTGGCTCAAGTTTTTGAACAGATTTACTGGTGGGGTGGGGGTGGGGTGAAAACCCAAGTAACAATTTCAGTTCTATTCCAGCCGTATAGCACTCCTCCCGGCATTGTTGATGACACTACATTCAAAACTGTTTTATCTACCAACACCTCCTCTATGCATCTTTAAAGCCGAAATGTGTACAAAGTGGCCCACTCTATAGACGGTTGTGAAAACAAATTAATAAAACCTTTCTAAGACCATAAAGATTTTGAAAATGTTCTAGTGAAAGATGTTATGACCACTTGAGAACCATCATAAAACCTATTGGCCGCCATCAAAACCAGCGTAGGGCTGAATGGCCACAGCTGTCAAACTTCACGGCGATATCGTGATTGGATTTTGTTGTTTTACTTTGTTGCTCTTCTGATTCATTCAACAGCAAATAATGGCTCAGAAAAAAGTTCTTCTGTTGCGGGAAATTATGATTGATAGCAAAATATATAAAACAAATTGAGTTTTTTTTATAGCGAATCATGCTCCAAATCATATGCGCATTTAATTTTATGGTGAATATTGGCACGATAAGGGCTGAAAATTAATGCGCCTTGGAAATTATGCGATATGAAAAATTATTTACAACAACAAAAACAAAATTGAAAGAAATATATTCCGTAAATTAATCATGAAACTCCTGAAAATTGATGGAATTTAATAAGGTTATCTAAACGAATACCGAAGTTTGTCTCAGATCTACAGTTCAATTGTATCACATTTAAAATTTGGTGTATTTATTTTTTCACATTTCAATTATTTCATATATTTCAACATGGCGATTGCAAGAAATCACAGTTTTGCCAAAAAGCCAATTTATCTTAGCAATGGCTACTATAAAACTATCTGGCCGCTTGGTAGCTTTCCTCAATGCCAGTTAGCCGTTTAATGCATTTACTGGAGGCAAAATGGTTTTAAAATGCTTTTTCAACTGACCATAATAAGATAATATGAATGAGTCCTAAAACGGCATTTCAAAACAGCATTTTATGAGTTAATAAAGTCAAAATAAAACCTTTGATAGGAGTAAAAGGAATTTTAGAAGTCAAGGTTTTAAGATCGTTCTAAAGAAGCTGTGTAAGTTCTTATGAACCTGACTAAAATTTGAAACCTATTGGCATCTCTTGCTGCCATAGTAAAGCCGAATTGATTTCTAGTGGCTTTCATAAAACTTTAATAAAACTTAATAAAGCTGGATGGTTTTGGCAATGTTACATGGGAAGTAATCTGCAATGCTACTGCAAAAAAAAGTTACACAGGTTTACCTCTATAGTACGTACATCAACATTCTCACTTCAAATCGCAACTGCATAAGAACTACTGGTTTTATCTGAAATCTAATACAACCAAAAGAAAAAGCAACCTTCTTATTTGTAACTTTGGATGTTTAAAGTCTCCCTTTCTCGCAAGAGGACTATCGTGCATAGCACTGTTTAGAGTCCCACGCTAGCACGAGAACAATGATCAGCCGGTCCTAACATGGACGCTGTTTTGAGCCGCCCCTGACATGGAAAACAGACGCTCAGATAGGCCCCCTTACCTGTCGGCATATGACCAACGTCCCACCGGGGTTGGTCACCCGATCTTTCCTATGGTTACTCATACACCAGTCGGCACCACGGAGAGCTAGGAATAGGAGTTACTTTAATGGAAAGCACAAGCAACCGATCGATATGATGATAGTTTCTTATGACGTCACCGAGGTTTTGGAGCAGGATAAATGTTTCGGTTTAGGCAGTTTGATGATTAGGGCTTTTTTGGAACGCGTAAAGGTTACCTCTAGGGTTGTATAAAACTATTATGTAAGTTTTAAATTAGAATAGGGCGTTGTTGAATAATAAATGTTGAGTTTAAATTTAAAGTGTAATCGTTTCTAATAAATTGTAAATAAAATCGATTTTTTTTTAATGATATTTCACATGCTGTTTGGTATCGTAAAACGAAGAAATATCCTATCAAATTGCTATTTGAGAGATGATTGCGTGTCGAGATAACCTGCACAGTTGACAACGAGCAGCACTGACTTAATTCCATTGAAACACTGAAGGCACGGTAGGCAAGACCTAGGTACTGATTTTATTCAAAATAAGTTGTGGTGTTTCTTTTTCCTGAAGTATCGCAGCAGGCCACACTTTGAAAAAAAAAAACATTTTACTCTTTCTAAAGACAAGGCTATGGGAATCACACGAAAATTTTCCTGGCCTACGAGGCAAAGGGTACTCGAACAATAATTTCAGACTTATTTCTAAAAACCAAATTTAAAACATGTTATTCTACAGAACATCTTTTAAACAGCAATAAAATCCCTTTTATAACGACTGATGTCAATACAAGAGAAAGTTCTCAAGAGTGTTTTTCAAGGCTTGCATAAAACTAAATATTTTTCAGAAACTCCATAGAAAGAGGTAAACGATCTCTCAAAATTTCATAAACAAAATTTGACCTGTTTTTTCGTATATAGTATCTTAATATTAAAATTATTCCTCAACTATGATCAAGTTCTAAGGGAGTTTCTAACGGTGGCTTAGAAGAGAAATCATGATTGTTTTAGAACTACTTATAAGTTAAATTACACTCATTGATAATGAAATTTTATTAGGGCTTCATCGAGTGCTCTTTAAACACATTTTAAGGCTATCAATCGTATAAACTTATTAATCTAGGAAAATACCTTGACAAAACCAATAGACTACGAAGTGCTTTGATAAACTATTGTAAACATAAAAAAAAACAATTTGCATTTGAATTGTTACGTGAGTTTCAACTCAGCTCGATAAGAACAGAATATAGTGGTGGTTGTTTTTGCTACACAGTGAGACATTTCTCACCAACCTGCCAACCAGCATGAATGAAACACTAAAAAGAAGGTATTGTAGTGCAGATGAATTGAGACAGAGTCCACTTCCACTCGCCATTATTGTTGATAAGCTTTCTCATTTCAATTTTTCCACAGCACAAATCTCAAAACCTTCAAAGATTTGGTGTATGAAATTACTGCTGCAGTACAGCAAACATTGGTTAGCAAAATCAAAGATTTGTGTTCCGAAAAATTGGGAATGACAGATAGATTCAGCAAATATGGTAGGTTTTGAGATCTCCGTCCCATTTCACCCTAGCCAAAACTGAATGTTTTTGAAATCCGATTCGGAATTTATTTTTATGAGCACGTTAAAGTAAATATTGGTCATTAGTCTATGATTGATGAGGTTTGTATTCGCGATAACTTGACAAAATCGAAACACTGACAATTTGACGAATTTCCTGGACAAAAATATGTAGCCTCCAAGCTCCCGAAATTGAAATGAACGTTTCAAACGTTTTTGTTATGTCCTACATGATGTCAAAGCAGAATGATTACAAAACCAGCAACTTGAACCAGTTCAAGAAAGTCATCCTTGAAATCTGGGATGAAATTCTCATGAAGTGCCGCTTGTAACGCGTTTGATGTCCGATTGAAACTGGTGAATAAAATGCATTCCAGAGATAGTATGCCACAATCATTCTCTTTAAACAGTACTTTCAATAAAATGTACCCAGATGTGAACTTCCGTTTTTTGGAGGTATATTCGAACTTATTGAACACCGAGTAGTTTCCAAAGTTAAGAAAAGTAGTAAAAATTTTCAACTGATAACTGTAGAGCATTTGCATGTTAAGAACCGGCGATAAACTAAAATAAGCCATTAGCTTGGAATACCAAGATGGAGGAATTGTCTATAATTTTCACAGACACATATCATTTTCTCTAAAAATCCATCCTTAAATGTTGTCTAGTTTGCGTATTGTGCTTGGCAGGCGGAAAATCAGCTCAAATTTTCGATTTTTTTTTATTTAGGTTTACTGGCGGATTCTGAATAGAGTAAAAACCTCTACGCCAGGCCTTTGATGATATCGTTGTGTAAATCCTTTTGAATCATTTTGCCAGCCATACACGAAACATGTTGTCCAAAAAGACGTTGTTGCAAATGACTCGAAAGGAGATACGTTTTAAAATTTTGAGTCCTTTCATCTGTTTTTTTTTTTCAATTGTCTTTTTTTTATTTTGTTAGTCAGTGTTACGTTTAAAAGTCTAATATGGCGTTTTGTAATTTTTTCAGTCTTTTGTATTTCATTCCGTGAAGTGTGTCATTTATGGAATATGAGAGTCTACCGAAGCAGTTTTCTCGAATCAAAAATAAAAAGTCAGGATTTGATGGTAACGATTCAAACTTTATTCATTGTTTTGTATGTATTCAACACTTGTCTTTGGGCTTATCCGTATCCTTGAAATATTCTTTCAAAACGCACAGCATATTCAATGTTTCGTCAGACATACGGGATCATATTTTAGTAGCGAAGATTCCAGAAATGGAGAATGCTCTTTCTGAGTCTACAGAAGTAGGGCGAACTGTTGCTAGTGAATCATGAAGCATTGGCAAGTATTTTCCTTTCAGCTTTTCTCAGTCGTAGTTAGTGAACTCTTGTCTTACAATCTTTACGAATCCTGGTTCAGTAATCGAACTTACAAGAACACTCTCGCTTACCTTGACTGCTGCATCCGCTGCATGCCGTTCCGTTCAAATATCTGTTTCATCGTCAAAGCCTCGTATTGACCAGCATCTACTCCATCAGCAGTTGGAGCTACGGTCGAATCCATTGGTTCATCTGTTTCAACACCGTTCAGTCGTTTGAGTATCTAGGCAGCTTGTTTAATCAAATTAGTCTTCGACGTTTTGAAAAAAAACGCCAAAATCATTGCTGATTGACGTTTTAACTGCAGTGTTCTTCAAAAACGAGAAAAGGTCAGCGTATTCAAAGCGTCTTTCTGCAACTCGCTGCTTGAGCGCTTCGAAAAGCTCGTTGGTGATAGCGGTCTCCTGACAAAAAAGTTGTTCGAGCATAAAGTGTAATGCCACATCCGCTTCGTACAATGAGCAATCTTTCCGGCACAGTTGTTCAACAGCAGCATTGATGGGTTTCAGAGCGTTTATGATTTCCCGAACCAAATCCATTTCATTATCGGTCATGTTCAGCTTTACTTGTCCTTTCAGATCGATCATCGCTTTCTGTGCCGCGTTCCTGACGACGTAGAATCTCTTAAGCATGTCAAACAAGCTATTTCATCGTGTTTTGACGTCGATAACCAACGGCATCTCTTTTCCAAATTCTTGCTGGACGTATTTTTGAAGGAGGTCGTCGTTCTTGACCGGTGATTTTCGGAAAGTTCTTACAATTACACGGAGCTTCTTAATAGTAGCGTGGTATTCAGGCCGCAATTCCGCATCATCGCATTCCGCATCTTCTAGCACGAACTCACCGTCATCGTCATCCTCATCATCGGCAGAAGAGTCATGAGCATTTACGTTCATGTATCTGCGGTTCTGAGTTGAAGTCCACTCATCGAAATTGATACTAATCTTACGGCCTTGCTTCCTGATTTCACCAAACTCCTTTCAGTACCGCCCAAAAACAAAAATGAAGTGCGCTTTGACCTTCAGCCTGATACCTTCCGGTGATTCGGGGATATCTCGAAATCCTCGAGCATATAATCCAAGCCGGATGCCCTCTGAGTTGCAAATTGTGTTGAATGGAATATTGTCCTCAGCAGCCATCCTTGCCAAAGCGGCCTCAAGCGGGGACGATTTGGAAAAATACTGATGAAGTGTGACGATCTTTTTGGGATGCGACGATGTTGATGTTGCGGTTTGATTGTCTTGAGGTACGTCATCGGACGCCGCACGTTTGTCCAAATTGATTTGATGTACTCCTTTGAGATGTTTTTTCAATCCGGAGGTACTCGAACCTTCGCACTTGATCTCTTTGGAACACTTAGCACATTTTGCAACACCACGGTTTTGAATTCCACGAAGAAAATATCTCCAAACGGAACTTTCCGGCACTCCTTCCTTGCTAATTGCTTCAAACTCCATCTTCAATGTTACTGATCACTCCATTCACCACCGTAAACAATACTGGACAATGACAGTTTCAATTCTCCGACAAAAGTACGTCACGACTGCATTCATGCAAAGATGATTTGTAGTGGTATTGGTGTTATACGTATGAATATGAATGAACTGAGCGAGACACAGCTGCTTGTAAATCTTGTCATTCAAAATCGAACTGAGTTGCCAAGGTTGCACAGTGGGTCAGGTGTTTGAAATTTTAGTAAAAAATATATCATTCTCACTAGCTGCTGCAGTGAGTGGTATGTAAATAATGTGGTTTTATCCACCGGAAGTTTTAGTTTCAACTCGGACCAAAACTTTTTGCTTAGTACCGAAAATACCGTTACGTTCATTAAACCAGTACCGGTATTTCGGTACCAAAAATTGGTCGGTACTCGCGGGAATTCCGGTACCGATACTCCCGGTACTAAAACCCTTATGGTGTCGTTTCATCGTTTTGTTGTTTAGTTTGTCAGTGTGTTTTTTTTCAGTCTTTTGCAGTTTAGTTCGTCATTTAAATGTAGCGAAAGTCTTTTTGAGCAGTTTTTTCGAATAAAAAATTAGTTGTCATTATGTCGTCGTGATATTTGAATTCTGTCAGTTTCAGTTATGTTTTATGTTACAAGTCTCAGTAGTCCCAACGGTATAATTTTTATGGTTTACTGATGGGACTCATGAGAGAGAAGTTTCCTATAAAAGAGTTTGGGAGGTCGTTGAGTCTCTTTATGTTATTAAATTAATATGTCAATGTTACGGTCAAAAGGGCATTTTGTAAATTCTTCAGTCATTTATAATTTAGTTACTTGACGTCTAGTTCTTATGTGCTCTGAAATTCATCGATGCATACCTTGTCTTACCTCGTTTGATTTACCTATCACTTTGTCCGCCTTAACCATTTCTTGTCTTCTACGTTATTCAGTTATATTCTTTAGTTCTATTGACGAATTTCACGCCAACTCGTCTTGGTGATTGGCAGCACCCTCTCAGAATCCAATGAAACGTTGTGGGTGTGTTGACTATGTCTTTTCGAACAACTTTGCATGCTTTTTTTTTAAATTTATCTAGAATGCCACTTGAAAAGGGCTTATGTTTTTTGATCGATTTTTTTTTAAATCAACATAACTCAAAAAGGACAAGACAAACAAAAAAGTGATGCAGACTTTCAGAAAATCGTTTTAACTTTTATGAAAAAAATTTTGTAAAAATGTAAAATCCATCCTTACACGCAAAAAAAAATATTTTAAAATTTAAAGCCAATTTGCAAAAAATGGCTGTCTGAGAATTGGACGAAATTTTTTAAATAAAGGCAATATACTTGTCTAAATGTTCACCATACATTGCAAGATGAGCACTTTTAAGGAAAAACAGTTTTTTCTAACAACAACTTTTTCATGTCCTATTTTTACCGTGTATCACGCAAACTGGTCTAGTTATGGTATTCAACACCCCTATAGAATCCAATAAAATTTAGCAGTCATAAGGAATTGAATGTATTGAATATCTTTGCAAAAAACAATAATCATCTAGACTAACATTTGAAAAGGGTCAAAAACATTATATTTCCCTTTACATTTCCCTTTGTACGTTTAAGTAAAAGTCATGCATCTGCTTGTTCGAATATTCCTATTTTTAGGAGCGATTCAAATATGGCTTCGTATATCTTTGGCTGGGGGGAGGAGGGTGAGGGGACGAAAGGAAGGTCAAGATTTGTTACAGTACGTGTAAAAGGTATGTGAAAAATTGTGAAAGTGGGGGAAATATAAAAAAATAGCGGACGTCATATTTGAATCGTCTTTCAATGGATATGCATCAAGTCTTATCAAATTAACCACCACACTTCCCCTCTTTATTTTTTTTATTCCTTATACCCTATTATACAACCTCCAAACAAACAAACCTTATTTCACACCAAACCACCCCCCCCTCCTTCCCCCCCCCCCCCACCCCCCCCCCCCCTCCCCCCCCCCCTTCCCCCAACGGCCCCCCCCCACCACCCTCCCCCCAAAACACCCCAAAGGTAGTTGCTTTTACCATTATTTTGACGTAGGACTACGTCTGTGTTTTCAATACTGGGGTACACGTTCGAATTGCGAAAATTTGGAGCGTCACGAAAAATATATAGGTTTTGAACGTTAATAACTAAGTCATTCCACGATTGATTTTCAAAATGTTTGCACCAATCGATCGGAACATTTTCTACGCTTCGATTTAAATATTAAAAACTATTGATTTTTAACATTCAACTATTGAAATTAACGCAAATATGAGGTGATGTCTTATAATGCCGATTTTTCAGAGTAAATTTACCAAATACACAGTACTTTGCTAGCACAGACTTCATATTTAAGTAACGAACGTCTCCTATGCATCAGGAAAAGATATTTAACGGGGACACGTTGAAATTTTCCTTCAGTCTTTCAGCGATCTCAAAGATGTTGAGTAGGTGCTCGGCTACGAACCGTCACCGGATTGCAGCTCCCACTCGGTCGCATTCACTGTCTGCTATGGAAGGGCTCTACACCGAGTGCGCTGGTGCTGGAGCCCCCGTCTATTTCGCTGCGGTGGTGAAATACCTGGCCGATGAAGTGCTCGAGATGGCAGGAAATACCAACGCGTCGACCAAAATCATACCACGTCACATGCAGCTGGCCATCCGCAACGACGCAGAGCTGATGAAACTTTTCCGGTGTGAACATTTCACAGAGTGATGTATTTTTCAGGCTGTCCTGCTGTACAAGACCGAGTGAAAAGCCCAAGTTCAATTGGAACCATGTTCTCCCCGTCAACTAAAATCCGTCCTTTTCAGGACGAACAACATAATTTGCTTATCTAAAGAGTTTGTTAATTTGAAGTTTCTCTTGCGTTCATCAACATTTACATTCCCACGCACTGGCTCAAAATGGCATAGCTTTAAAGGTCGCGTCTCGGAGTAAATGGCTAAACATGTTTAATAACCAACAAACGAAATATATGTCCATATCTCGACTCTCTTTGGTTGGGGGTTTTGTCCCTGAAAAGGGCATTTTTCTTTTACATAAGGTGATGTGAATTTAACATCCGAAACCATACAGCGTGATGATTTCATTTCCTCGCTGTTGTCTGCCGCAACTAGTGAGGCCCGTCCCCTTTTGTAAAATTTGTTTCGCATTGCCTTTGTGTTACCACCTTCCTTCCATTCAATGGTACTCGATGCCATTATATAAAAAAGGCCCTTGCATGGCTAGCAGTCATTTGTGATACGTAGCAGCTCGAGGAAACTTCAAGAGCAAGCCAAAGTCCCGCACGAATCGCACCGGTTTGCTGTTACCAGTCGCATTCACCGTCTGCTCGGGAACGGTAACTGCGCCACACCGAGTGCGTTGCTGCTGGAGCCCCCGTCTATTTCGCTGCGGTGGTGAAATACCTGGCCGATGAAGTGCTCGAGATGGCAGGAAATACCATCCCGTGACAACGCGTCGACCAAAATCATACCACGTCACATGCAGCTGGCCATCCGCAACGACGCAGAGCTGATGAAACTTTTCCGGTGTGAACATTTCACAGAGTGATGTATTTTTCAGGCTGTCCTGCTGTACAAGAAACCGAGTGAAAAGCCCAAGTTCAATTGGAACCATGTTCTCCCCGTCAACTAAAATCCGTCCTTTTCAGGACGAACAACATAATTTGCTTATCTAAAGAGTTTGTTAATTTGAAGTTTCTCTTGCGTTCATCAACATTTACATTCCCACGCACTGGCTCAAAATGGCATAGCTTTAAAGGTCGCGTCTCGGAGTAAATGGCTAAACATGTTTAATAACCAACAAACGAAATATATGTCCATATCTCGACTCTCTTTGGTTGGGGGTTTTGTCCCTGAAAAGGTTGAAATTAGTTTGCCAACTAATGAGTTTATTTGGTTGAAATTTTCTCTTGTGATGTTTGAAATTAATTTCAATTACCGCGCCCCGGCTGAACATAGCATTCATTAAACGTCGGGTCGCGTAGTAAATGACAAAGAAGGTTGAACAACCAATGAACGGAATTCGAGCCGAACTGCGTCACTTCAGACCGACCATGTGGTTGAGTTCGTTGTAGTTCCTAGCTATGCATAGCGGATTAGTTGCTGGCGGTGGCAAGCAAATTAGGAAAGGTTCGGTTAAGAAAATCATCCGTCTTGCGTGTAATAATTAAAACTAATTATTGTGGCGCAATAATTGAAGTTCGTCCCCTTTGATGCTATTTGTAACACATTGCCTTCGTTGGTACCGCCTTCTTTTGTGCACTAGCATCCGATACTTTTACCTAACAGCTTTTAGCAGAACATTTTGATTCAGTCTTACGACAGTCGTTAAGCTGTGCAGTGGCTGTTGAATTGCAGTAGGCGGCGGCGAGCAGTCGTTGCCCAGAGAGACGTCGGTGCGATTGGCTGTTGTTGCCGATGCTCCCGTCAACCTTGCTGCGAGAAACATGGCTGCTGAAGCCTACGAGTTGGCGGGAAAAAGCCGCCCGCGACAACGAGACAAGAATCAATCATCCCACGTCACCTGCAGATGGCCACCCGCAATGAAGATGAGATGAACCAAGAAAGAAAGTCCAAGTTCAATCGCGAACTGTTTCTCCCCCGTCAACTAAATCCGTCCTTTTCAGGACGACCAAATTAGTTTGCCAACTAAAGAGTTTATTTGGTTGAAATTTTCTCTTGTGATGTTTGAAATTAATTTCAATTACCGCGCCCCGGCTGAACATAGCATTCATTAAACGTCGGGTCCCGTAGTAAATGACAAAGAAGGTTGAACAACCAACGAACGGAATTCGAGCCGAACTGCGTCAGTTCAGACCGACCATGTGGTTGAGTTCGTTGTAGTTCCTAGCTATGCATAGCGGATTAGTTGCTGGTGATAGCAAATAATTAAGGCATATTTCTGTTAAGAAAATCATCCGTCTAGCGTGCAGTAATTAAAACTAATTATTGTGGCGCAATAAGTGAATTTCGTCCCCTTTGGTGCAGTATGTATCACATTGCCTTCGTTGGTACCGCCTTCTTTTGTGCACTATCATCCGACCCCTTTACCTCATAGCTCTTAGCAGAACATTTTGATTCAGTTTTACGACAGTCGTTAAGCTGTGCAGTGCTCTTAGGATCGCAGTAGGCGGCAGCGAGCAGTCGTTGCCCAGAGAGACGTTGTTGCAGTTGGCTGTTGTTGCCGATGCTCCCGTCAACCTCGCTGTGAGAAACATGGCTGCTGAAGCCAACAATTTGGCGGGAAAAAGCCGCCCGTGACAACGAGACAAGAATCAATCATCCCACGAGATGAACCAAGAAAGAAAGCCCAAGTTCAATCGCGAACTGTTTCTCCCCCGTCAACTAAATCCGTCCTTTTCAGGACGACCAAATCAATTTTCCAATTAAAGAGTTTATTTGGTAAACATTTTCTCTTGGCCTTTTTGAAATTTCCATTACCGCGCCCGGCTGAACATGGCATTGCTTTAAACGCCGCGTCCCGGAGTAAATGGCAAAGCGCGTTGAACAACCAATAAACCAACAGATCCATAACTATCTTCTACGCGTTAGAGATAGTGGCCATCGCGAACTACAACCGGGGCCGTATCATAATTAAGAGCCACCAAATGCTTTCTAAAGAGTGTACAATTGAATTTTCTTGGCCCTTTTCAGAACTGACTTAAATCAATTAGCGGATGGCCCTGACGTGTATGGAAATTCGATTGCTGCGTAGTCGTACGTCAACTTTGCGTACAACCCCATTGGGCTGTCCCTTATAGTTTTTTTAAAACGGGGTGGCTCGCTTTTGTCATAGCTGCATTCGGATATTTGTGGGTTTTGGAAGAAACTCAAAAGAGTCCAACAACTGCTCAGTCTCCCCACATCTTAAACAGTCCCCGCCGCTTGTCCGGGGCTACTTATTCGTGTATTCAGTAGCTGTCCATCATATCTGATGGAACCCCACCATCCGTGACCCGCTAGAGTCTTCACCTACTCTACGGTCTTCCCGGTAAGTGGCTATATAACTCCTCAAGTTTTTCTGACATTTTTGCATACTGCTCAGCTGATATGAAGCAGAAATTCAGTTGTGTAATACTTTTATTTGACTCTTCAACTGCCCAGTCAGTAGTTCCTGAGGAGTTTCGATTGTGTTTCCAAAATCTTGAGCAAGGCTTGCTCTCTTTGACATTCGCTTGAGAGTACCACCAGTCACATCATCACATCACATGGAATTTTCCCATGAGACGTTGCAAAGAAGGGCCATCCTGCTTCCAATCCATTCTTGGACTTTAAATTGCACAAGCCGGCAGAGTTCTTTTTGTTCTCATAATGGGCCGCTGCTCCATCTGACATGAACATAATTTTTGAGCAATATATTGAATTTTGTTTAATGAAATCTAGCAATTTTGAAATAAACAACTATAACTGAGTCACGGGTCAATACTTCAGATATTAATGATAAAGCTTTTGTTTTACAGTTTATCGTCCTGCTTCTAATATACTTCAATGTTTTGGTAATAAACAGGATCAACCGCCTGATTTAATTGTATTATCACTAAAGTTAAAAAAATAATAATTTATAAATTAGCCCTTTCAAATGGTAGCCTTGATTTTTAAAACATTCAAAGACGCATAACAAATCCAAATTGTCATTAAAATTAAATTTAATTAGCTTTTGTGAGGTTTAAGGACCAAATTTTAAGACGAAATGGTGCGATACACGGTAAAAAAGACATGAAAAATTGGTTGTTAGAATAAATGTTTTTCCTTAAAAGTGCCCATCTCGCGATGTATGGAGAACTTGCCTTTATTAAGAAAAAAATTCGTTCGGTGGCAAAGTAAAGCTTCATCACGCCTATTCCTTATCTATTGTTATAAAATTATCGAGAATGAAGCCGTTATAAGATATTTTGTATATTATTGTTATAATGTGTGGTATTTTTATCATGGCACTTTCATTTGAGAACTAACAAAATAAGAATAGTGCCACGTTCCTAGTTTTAATAAAACTACTACTCAGTGTATCCAAAAGCCGATTCCCTACAATGTCAATAATCTTGAAAACATTGTCTAGCAACATACCTATCTAGTTAAATTTATATGTAATCGTGGCTACGGCTCATCATATAAGGGAACGCATAAGAAAGGTGTTGCCCCAAGGAAATCCCCCACAAACACCCGAAAAAAGCCCCCCACCCACCCCCCCCACCCCCACCCAAGCTGCCAAAACACCAAACCCCACAAAAAAAAAAAAATATATTTACCCAGATATGTCTTTGGTTCCCTCCCCTCCAAGAGTGGCCCCCCCCCCCCATCCCCGGGAAAGGGAAAATCTCGCGATTTCCTTAACACAGATTTTTTTAACCCCCCCACAAACAACAAAAAAACAACAAAAATTTACTTTAAAATCCTTTTTTTTTCCACTTTCTCTACCACAAAAACCAAAAAACTGCGCTTCCCCACAGCCCCCCCCCCCCCCCCCCCCGTGTCCCAAAACCCCCTCGGCAATTTTCCCCCCCCCCCCCCCCACCAACAAAGAACGGGCGCTCCATATCCCTCGACCAGATATTGCCATTTCCTATATAGGGGAGGATGGTACAAAACGCACCGTTTAAGCAACATCGTGAATTACTAGTGAATGGAAGCTGAAATTTAGGAACAAGTTATTGGGTATGGTGCATAACTATGTTTTCATTGTAGATCAACTGTAATTTAAATTCAAAACGATGATTTTTCGTGATTTTTTAAACCTTTTCCAATTTGATACCAAGACGACACCGGGGTAAAACGCCTGTTTCATTGCTCAATATGCACCCCAAAATTGGGGTAAGACGCACCACAGCACTGGTATATGATGCACCACAATATTGGGATAGCATGCACCGCTTGTAAAAGGTAAAAACACGGCTATAATAAGTTACTCAGAGTTGTAAAGTGAGGAGGTTGCAACACATCGCCACATCTTTTTAGCTCAACCAACCAATGGGTATGGAATAAAGATAGCAAAACGTTGCGATATGTTGCCAACTCCTCATTATATACACGCTTAGAAAAAAGTACCCAACGGAGCATTTTAGTGTGGGAAGCCAACTTTGGGTATAATTATGTTTACCTACCATTGGGTTCAAATTACTTACGTTTGGGTAGAATTTTACCAGAAGTAAATTATTTATACTCAGCGGTAGATTAACATGATTATACCCAAAGTTGGTTTCCTACACTCAACTGCTCCACTGGGTTACTTTTTTCTAAGCGTGTAGACGTATATAACGCCACGGTGCGTTCTGCCCCAGTTTTAGTCTTGCATAGTTTTGTCTAAATATTCTGAAAATATGTAGAATTATAGTGAAGTTCTGATACTATCTTGATGTTTTTGTTGTCAGCGATACATATGAAGTGAATTTATTACTAACCATGGATGTTAACGCATGGTAAAAGCTTATTTTAAGAACACTATTATTTACACGTGAAGTACAATCATGAAGATTTATTCAATTTTGATCATGTTTTGGTGTATTTAGTTCCTTATTGTACTACAAAATTATGAGTTATGCTGTTTTATGTGAACATTGATAAAGTATCATTCCATTAAAGGTATAGTTTTGAAGAATTGAGCACATTTATTGAGTGGGTCATTCTACCTCACCAGTGCATTTTGTACTGTTCTCCCCTACATACCCCCCCCACTCCTAACTTTTACCCAATAATAAAAAACAAAAAATAACCAAATTACCCACCAACCCCCCCCTGACACACCACCGACGCCCCTGCCCCCCCCCCTCGCCCCCATCCCCCCGCCCGAATCCACCCCCCCCCCCTTTCTTCCTCCTTCTCCCCCCCCCATCTCTTTGTGAAGAGGGAAAACGCTAGACAGCGAAACTCCCACTCCTTTTTCGCTACAACGTACCCCCCCCCCTTTGATTAGGAGTGTTTCCCCCCCTGATTAATATACGTGTGTAAATTTCTCTCGCAGAAATCATTTTGCGGCAAATGGCTTTGGTCACATCAAGCCTAGATTGACATTTTGAAAGCATTCAACAGAGATAGATTTGCTACAGCCTTATCGGGTTCAAAACTTTTCGGAACCTTGAACCATCTGTGCCTACAACCGGAGGGCCACGTTTCGTCGAGAAAAGGGTTCAAAACTTTGTCCCTTGTCATCCAAACGGATCGACCCGCTTTTCAGTTTGTTTCTAATTTGCTGTCATGTACCGTACCATATCTTCTTCGGAAACATTTCAGGTTACTTTTATTTTTAGCATGCTACACATCCTCACATCACAAACGACAGCTGGAGTCATGATTGCTATATCTTATATTCAACCAACACCTACGACTACTACGAACTGAGTTGAAAACTGGTAGTTGACTCATTGCATGCGTTATCCTTATCAAAAGAGCATAAAATTAAGCTTGGGACGTAAAATTTTACGACCTTACCGAAACCCTCCTAAAACATGCCCACCAATGAATGACTTGGTTCGTTTGTGGTTTGCGTTCGAGAGTCAACCTGATTTTGCTTTCACTCGATTTGAATGCGTACTTTTTTTTATCGAATAGTGAAGAAATGGATACTCTACTCGGTACTATCATCCGGTCGGACCAATTGCGGAAGCTCTTATTTTAGATACTAAAAAATGATCCAAACTCGTCACACGCACTGGTTCGGCAGTAAAGCCGCCACCTTTAACAAACCAAACCCGTCCATACAGACAGACGAGAGAGATGAACAACGTGCAGTCACACGAGTGGCGATGACAGTAGACATTTTGGCAGGTTCGTCCGTTATTTATAGCGGTTGAATTTACTGGTTTCCTTATCTCGTCGTTGGATTTTTACGGTTGAAAATAATTCGGTGATGGCACGTTTGGTATGATTCCGATATGGAAGAGCTGTTCGATAAATAAAAAGGATCGACACTGAAGTTGATTGAGGTATCCTGCGTAATTTCATCAAATTCAGGCCAACATCTCCATAGCATTGGAGACAAAAGATATGGACCTTATACTGTTAGTGTTAGAAAGGCAGGAAATTTTATGGACTTTATGGAATTATTGACGTTTTTTTAAACGATTTGACAGACTTAAAAAGGAGAAAACTGTAGGACTGTTTTCGATGTGGTTTATTGAACATGGTTGGTCCAAAATAACAGAGGAGCCATATTTGCCAACATCTCTGTGATTGCGTTTATGTTTCATTATCATTACAAACACACTAGCTTGGTCGACCATTCTCTGTCCTGAATGTTTTGTTGTACGAGGGTGGGTTAATAAGACCGTTACTTTTTGAATTTTCCGCCTCTTAACTGAAAGAGCAACATTGTTCATGTCAACAAGCAACTGTTAGTCGAGATTTGAACAATCTGCGTCAATTAGTGCCGTGGATTGCAGACTACCGTCTGTTTTGAGAAGAAAATGAAAAAAATGATGTTTTTGGTGCTTGTGATGGAAGCACTCGATATTCATTCTTGTCTATGACACACGCTTCATCTATCTCTCTTTTCCTCTGCTCCATCATTTTAGAAAGGATTTTTATAGATGTGTCTGTGAATGAGATTTATCTGATAGAATTATAGCTAATTCCTCCATCTTGGTATTCCAAGCTTATACCTTATTTTAGTTTACCGCCGGTTCTTCTTCGCTCTACAGTTATCCGTTGAACACATATGCTACATTTTAGCATTCGGAAAGCTACATGGTCTTCAATACGTTCTGATACACTTTCAAAACATGACCAATGAATTAGAATATCATGTATTTTAAGGCAGCACACATCTGGGTACATTTGATTGAAAGTACTGTTTAAGGAAAACGATTTCGGCGTATCTTTCGAATTCGCCAGCTTCAATCGATTTTCGAACGCGTTCCAGATCTGGAGGATGACCTTCTTGAACTGGTTCAAGTTGCTGATTAAGAAATCATTCAGCTTTGACATCATGTAGGAAAACAAATAAGTTCATTAGGATTTGGGGAGCTAAGAGGCTATATATTTTTGTCCAGGAAATCCGTCAAGTTATCCAGACACCAAGCTTGAATCACATTCGCCGCATCGTCATGCTGGAACACATAGTGGTACCTCTGGGTGGTCGTATACACAAAAATCGGATTAACCCCTGACGTCAGGCGTTAGAATATGTCGCCGGGTCGGTCGTCGTTCAAAAAACAGTAAGCATAGCATTTTTCGACTATACACAATCCTGGGTTGGCGGTTGAAGAGACGATGGAATCACCAGAAGAGCTGCCTTGGGTATGACAGACTCTTCCTCCATCTATCTTCTTGCAAAACACCTGGCAAGGTCCTTATGATCAGCAAGGGGTGGGATGAAAGTGTTGATTAGACGTCTACTTAAGCAGATGCTGAGAACTCATGCTACCTTCATAGACATTTGGAGTTGGAAGATGCATGGACTTGTGCGGGAGGCCTCCTTGGCGAGAAAACAAATATATATGTATTTGTATATAGGGCGTTGGGAGTGACGAAGCCAGGAATGTTGATGCACTCCTTTGTTGTCCGCTTTTCAGGGCTGGAGCACAGGCTTTTCTTACTTCCAGGTTATCCAGGTTTCCAGGCAGCAATCCAAAAGTGTAGTACCTCTTCTTAGAGCACCCATACCGGTGCGGTACTAAACCTATTTTAGCAGCGCAACACCATTACTTCACACCGCACCGGTCGCTGCTAAATGCGGTATCAAAATAGCAGCGAGGCTCTCGGGAAGCGTCGGGTGCTCAAATATAGCGGCGCGATAGCAGCGCGATAGCAGCGCGGGAGACGGTTGCTATTTGGTAAAAAGGGTCAGTTAGGGTTTTGTTACTGTTTGTTATTATTTCAAAAAATTATACATTCAAGTAAATTTATTGCAATCCATCTCTTCTCATATAATATGACGAATTTCTTCTACACAATAATATGTTCTGATGATGGGGTAAGGTTTTGTAAGGCTCAATGTGAATGCTCAATAACAGATCAAATTCCATAACATAATAATATTATTTTTATTAATTTGTGTGAGCATGACTAATAATTCTTTAGTAATTGTAAATTCATTATCAATATTAAGGGATCTAATCCTAGTTTATGGTAAAAAGTTTGGAGTTTAAATATTTTTTTCAAATAACCTTGTAAATAAATTTAAAAATTCAACCTTATAAGTTTATAACTATGTAAATTAATTTAAAAATTCTTTAAGGACAGAGAATTTTTTTTTTGCATAATTGGTTTAACCACGGTAGCTTATACAAATTTCACCTGTACTTCATATTTTTAATTATACAAAATACCATAATACCTATCACTGCAAATAAATCATAACATTAATTAATGTTTAATAAATTAATTCACACAAATATTTACCCATGAAATAAAAAAATAAAAATGTTAACGAATATGAAATAATTTGTTTGGAATTCATTAAAAATTATGAGTGATTAACAAAATTTAATTTAATTTTATACAAATTATTATTATTAATAATCTTAGTTCATTAACTATAATTAAAAAATAATAATTCGAATATATGATATTAAGAAGAAATCTTTCATTATTCTAAAACAAATTATAGCTTTAAATGTTAAATTAATTGGTATAAAAAATATAAACAATTAATCTAATTAATTTAATTTTCATTAATGCTGTGAGTAATTTCATACAAGTTTATATATTTAGAAATGATAATTTAATAAATAATACTAAATGGTTTAAAACTTCCTCATAAATATATATTAAACATTATCTTTAAATTCATATATTAAAATTGACAAATAAGTAATAAATAAATAAAATAATTATGATTGAAAAACAAAATTCAAATGAATTATTTTGAACAGTTATGTTTCCTTTATTCAAAATACACTGACAGGCAAAATAAAGTGCCCACCTCATCGTTTTTTCAATTTCTCTCATTTACTTGGTTCAAATTAAAGTAAACACACTGTATTTTTTTTATTATCTTATTTTTTATATTCTTTTTAAGTTTCACTTTTGGAATACTGAAAAAAAAGGAGTTTTACTTAAAGAAAAAAAATCAATTTGTGTTGAAAAAAAAACAGTGACAAAATAAAGTGCCCACTTCAAAAATCGATATGTTTTCGATAATTGGAAGACCCCTCGATTGTTTATGTTTTGATATTTTGACATGTTTTGAAGCAAACGGCTCAACCTGGTGCATTTGTATACGTGATCGCATTTGAACGCAGTGCTTTCGAAAGCAATTCCCTTGTGTATCCGAAAATTGGTCGTTCGTGATGTGCAAAACGGTGAATCGCACCGGGCTGTCGCTAAGAAGTACAGTATCAATAAGGCAGCGGTTGGCAAAATTCTTCTGAAGCTTAAAACGTTTGGATCAGTGGTGGATCGCCCTGGCAGAGGCAGGAAGCGGAAAACGGATGCAAGAACGGACACCAAGATCATGCCCGAAGTCAAGAAGAACCCGAACCGCGAGATCCAGGAAACCCTTCAGTTATCAGTTTCCGGTCGAACTGTTCGTCGCCGTCTCGTAGTACAGGGGTTGAATAGCAAACTTGCCCGGAAGCGCCCATTTATCAGCAAGGCAAACAAAGCCAAACGGCTTAAGTTTGCTAAGGAGCATGCTGATAAGCCCCTAGAGTTCTGGAAAACGGTTCTCTGGACGGACGAATCAAAATTCGAGCTGTTTAACCGAAAGCGGCGGGTTCGTGTTTGGTGCAGATCGAGAGAGGAGCTTCAGGAGCGCCACATCCAAGGCACGATGAAGCATGGAGGAGGAAATGTGATGGTCTGGGGGTGCTTTTCGTGGGGTGGAGTGGGAAGCATTGTGAAAATCGACGGGATAATGACGGCAGATTTTTACATCAACATCCTGCGAGAAAATCTGGAGGTTTCGCTGATCCAGACGGGCCTTGAAGAGAAGTTCGTATTCCAGCAGGACAACGACCCGAAGCATACTGCCAAGAAGACCAAGTCTTTCTTCCGGTCTTGTCGGATCAAACCGCTGGAATGGCCTCCACAAAGCCCGGACCTCAATCCCATCGAGAATTTGTGGGCGATTCTCGATGCCAGGGTTGACAAAACTGGTGTTACCAATAAAAATAACTATTTTGAAGCCCTGGAGCGCGCCTGGGAAGAGCTAGATCCACAGCACCTAAAGAACCTGGTCGAGAGCATGTCAAAGCGCCTGCAGGAGGTCCTGAAGGCCAAAGGAGGACACATCAACTATTGAAATGCTTTTATTTTACTTTAATTTATGTTTTCTGTAGCCTAAATGAAGTGGGCACTTTATTTTGTCACTGTTTTTTTTTTTTTCAACACAAATCGATTTTTTTTCTTGAAGTAAAACTCCTTTTTTTCAGTATTCCATAAGTGAAACTTAAAAAGAATGTAAAAAATAAGATAATAAAAAAATACAGTGTGTTTACTTTAATTTGAACCAAGTAAATAAGAGAAATTGAAAAAAACGATGAGGTGGGCACTTTATTTTGCCTATCAGTGTATATTATTTTTTTTACACACTTAGAAAATTTTACAGTATTCGGTGATTTTTTACCGAACTTTCAACAGCTGAATGATCGGTAATCCGATTTACCGGATTACGGTGAAATTTTACCGTATTCCGGTAAAAAAAATTACCGAAACTTGTCAAATTTCACCGAAATCCATTAAATTGGATTACCGAACGTTCAGCTGTTGAAAGTTCGGTAAAAAATTACCGAATACTGTAAAATTTTCTAAGCGTGTAATACACACACACTCACACACACACACACACACACACACACACACACACACACACACACACACACACACACACACACACACACACACACACACACACACACACACACACACACACACACACACACACACACAAACACAGTGCAAGGGCCTTGGCGAGATCACGACAAAGGAAGAACTGATGGGTCCACTTTCCGAACAGTGCCACCTTGTATGGCCGGCGACAATCCGAATATACGGAAGGCGTTTCGAGGCACACAGACGGCGGTGGATGCTCCTAACAAGTTGGTAGAGACCGGTAAAATTAAAGTTGGATGGTTGGTATGCTCGCTGAGAGTTATTCCCCGGGTTACCAAGCAGATGGAGAGATGCTTCAAATGCAAGGATTTCTGTCACCAGGCGAGGAACTGCAAAGGTCCTGAGAGGTCGAAGCTTGGTAGAAACTGAGGGGGAAGCGGCAACGTTGCTAGTGCCCGGTGTATCTAAAAGAAAAGGCAGCCCAACAATGATGAAATTCACGCAAGTCAACCTCCATCATTGCGACACTGTACAGCAACTGTTGTGACAGTCGACAACGGAAACGCAGTGCGGCGTCACAATTATTGCAGAGCCGTATTGTGTCCCGTACGGCAACGGCAACTGTGTGGCGTACAGCGGAGGTATGGTGGCAATGTCCTGGGTAGATTCTCCATTCAAGAAGTAGTCGAGAGTTCATAACGTTTGCATTTAAAAAAAATGGACTAAAATTGCCGATTTATAATGGGTCTAAAGAATGTGCACACCAAAAAGTAGTCAACGGGAAAGTAGTGGTATTATATGGAAAATATGAGAAAATCAAAAGTAAATGATTTATTTAAGACTTCATAAAAATACAAATATAAAACATATACAGTTAAGTCAATTTGACCTGTTATATCCAAATGCCCGCACCTTTCGTTTGACACCTTCCATCAGTTTTTGCACAGTGTTATCCGTCACCAATTTTGCAGCTTTCTGCCAGTTACGCCTGAAGCTTTTCTCATCAATTGCTACGCTATTCGTTTTACAAAGATTCCTCTTGACCAGAGCCCAATACTTTTCGATCGGACGGAGTTCTGGCGAATTTGGCGGATTGCAATAATTTGGGACAATATTTACACCATTAGCAATGTACCAATCCTTAGCCAGTTTTCCATAGTGGCAAGATGCCAGGTCAGGCCAGAACAGCACCGAACCGTTGTGTTCCCGAATGAACGGCAACAGTTGTTTATTCAGACACTCTTTTACGTAAATTTGTCCATTTAGAGTGCCAGTCGTGATGAAGATGTCGCTTCTGAGACCGCATCCACATATTGCCTGCCATACGAGGTATTTTTTTGGGAACTTCGACAATTTTTTTTGCTTAAAACGATCAGCAACATTTCCTCTTTGCAACGAGGTATAAAACTGTAGTCCCGGTATCTGCTTAAAGTCAGCTTTGCAATATGTTTCGTCGTCCAATATTATGCAGTCGTATTCCTTCAGCATAGTGTCATATAATTTTCTCGATCGAGATTTTGCGCTCTTGTTCTGGCTGTCGTTACGATTTGGAGCAACACCTACTTTGAATGGTTTCAAGCTTGCACTTTTCTTCACTTTCTGAACGAACGATGGAGACATTTTCATTTTTTTCGCCACATCACGAATGGAGATAATCGGTTTCTTCTTAAGTTCTTCAATCAATTTCTTCCTCTCCGCGACGAAACGAGAATCATGGTTACCTCCGGAACCGACCGTTCTCTTTAAAGTTAAGCGCTGCTGAATGTTTTTTAGCACTTTAGTAACCGTCGATTTTGCGATTTTTAATGACTTGGCAATATCGCCGTGCGACATATCTGGATTTTAAACTCTTTCGTGCAAAATTGCTTCGCGCACGCGTTCTTGATTCGACGCCATTTTACTGAATAAAGGTTACTGTAGCCAAACGACGTCTTCATAATAGCACACATACATTAATATTCATGTAGTAGTGATCGGATTAGCAAAGCGTACACGGAGAAGACTGCATTAGGGCACCCTTTTTTTCCATTCTTACCATCCCCCTACAAACCCCCCTCCCAATCATAGCAATCCATGAGTCAGCAGACAAAATTTGACAGCTCTATCAGTCGAACTCTAACCGTGATGGCAAAAACAGTGAAGCAACTCCGTTCAGAAGTGTGCGCGTTCAAAGAACGGCACACCGCCGCGTCGAAAACGGTCATCGTGCGGCACTTTGTGGACGCCGGATACGCCCGTTCCGGCATCTACAACATCTTGGCACTATTAGACAACAATCAGAGCATCAAAAGAAAGTCCGGTTCCGGACGGCCGACGACCCTGAGCGACAAGAAGCTCCAAAGGATGCTGAAGAGGAAGACCGAGGGAAAAGTGGCTACATCGCTGCGTGCGCTTAGCCGGGAGGTCGGTTCAACCGGCCAAACAGTGAAAAAGTACCTGGCGAACATGAACATACATGTCAGGAAGCGGAAATCGCGTCCACTAGTTTCGGAGCTGCAGGCAATGACGCAGCGGCAGCGGCTGAATAAGATGGTCAACTCGACTTTCCCGGCGAATCGCGACGTGGCGGTGGTGATGGACGACGAGACCTATCTCACCCTAGATGGCATCGACTGGCAGGGCACTTCGTATTTTACTTCCCCCACGAAGGAAGTGAGCTCCGAGGTGAAGTTCATTTCACACACGAAGTTCCCCAAGAAAGTGCTGCTGTGGTTGACAATCAGCAAGAAGGGGATGTCAAAGCCGCTCTTCTTTTGCTTCGGACTTGCCGTGAACGGGAAAATTTATAGTACGAAATGCCTGCCGGAAGTTGCGTCGTTCATCAAAAAATACCATAAGGGTGAAGACGCGGTGTTCTGGCCGGATCTGGCGTCGGCCCACTAGTCGAAGCGATCGTTGGAGGAGATGGAGTGGCTGAATATCGATGTGGTACCCAAGTCGGCGAACCCGCCCAACCTCCCCCAGCTCCGTCCCATCGAGAATTTCTGGGCCAACCTGAAGCGTAAGATCAACTCCAACAATGTTGTCGCGAAAACTGAGGAGGAATTGATAAATAATACAAAGAAAGAACTCAAAAAATCAGGGAAATAGGGAAATTTATCAAAAGCGATTATCTGTCTTAGCCTTTTTTTATCACCATCCGAAAAGAGTCCATTTTTTCTAATGCAAACGTTATGAAGGTTTCGTGATTGCCAAAATTAACGGTATCTTCGTATGGAGCTGTTACGCACCTCTAAGGTGGACAGAGGAGCAGTCCAGTCGGATGCTGGATGCGCTCACCGACACTTTGGTCGGACGTCAGCCGGTTATCATCGGAGGAGACCTCGACATCTGCGCTGTGGAATGGGTCAGCAGACTGACCAACGCAAAGGTTACGGTCTACTGGAGGCTCTGGCAAAGTTGCACGTTAGACTGTGCAACGAGGGCCTTGCCAGTACATTCCGTTAAGATGGCCGGGAATCCATCATCGACGTTACGCTATGTTGTCCGTCGCTGTTGGAAAACATGAACTGGAGGGTCAGTGAAGAGTACACTCATAGCGATCATCGGGCGATCCACTATTGTATCAGTCGGCAAACCACCACGGTGTCGTGCGGGTAGAGATCTTGCGAGAGAAAGTGGAAAACGAAGGAATTCGACAAGGACGTCTTCGTTGAAGCGCTTCGAGCAGACATTGTAACTCCGCGTCTGGAAGCTGGGGAGCTAACAGAAACGCTAGCAAGGGTGTACGATGCGTCGATGCCGAGGAAATTGGAGCCCATGAACCGACGGCGTCCAGTGTCAAAAACCGAAGCGGAGAGAGAAGAACGGAAGATTGTGTTCCGTGCAGCTAGAGCAGCTTTCAAACGTGGGATCAAGATTAGTAAATCGATCTTCTTCAAACAGCTGTGCCGTGAAGCTAATGCTGATCCCTGGGGCAACGCTTATCGGATAGTGGTGGCAAAGATCAAAGGTCCTGCGATACCGAGTGAAATGTGCCCGATACCATTGAAGGTAATCGTTGACATTGATTGAAAACCACAGATCATGGCGTTTCCAGACATGTTCAGAACGGCGCTCCAGAAATGTCTGGATGAAGGTTGCATTCCCGACAGATGGAAGGTCCAGCAGTTGGTGCTGCATCGTACAGACCCATTTGCCTGCTGAATACCCTCGGCAAGCTCCTGGAATGATCATCCTTAACAGGCTGAGGAAGAGCATGGAGAGCGAGAGTGGTCTATTTAAAAGGCAGTTCGAATTCCGAAAAGGAATCTTGACTGTATACGCAACCCGAACAGGCGCTCACTCCTTCCAGACTGCGGGAAATTTCAATTCGGCAAAAGATTTTTGAAAATCCCACAGAGCGGCTCAAAAAGAGCTCCATTGGTGCGACAATACACTACAGATGGATTACCATCTGATCCATTCGAGAATGAACATTTAATTTTCTTGATGGTATTATTTACCATCACGGGCGTTATTTCGAAAATATCAACGTCTTCAAGGTTCGTAGGAACGTCCAAAACAGCGGAGTCAGGTTCATTCGAGTTAATACTTTCTACAGCAAGACTTACGAAAAATGAGCAGCAAAAATTTCACATTTTTCCTGACTTATAGACGTTTCAACATCGTTCAGAAACACGCTAGCTGGCATAGTAGTATTTGTCCTCTTAGAATTCACATAACTCCACAACCTCTTGGGGTTTTGCCTTAAGTAAGTTTATAAAGACTGGACTCGGAAAAAAATTAGACACACAAAAATGATCACCAAAAATTCATTTTAAATCGGATACTTCGCAAATTATCAGGCATTAAAACTATATATTAACTTTGTTTTGGCATAATTAATTTATTGAATTTCTTCCCCCAAGCTGAATGCTCGTACATTTCTCTTAACACTGCTCATGAGATCTTGGGCGAGGCTTTGTCCATCTTCCTTACACAATTTCTCCCAGTTTTACTTCAAAGCTTCATCGGTTTTGAATTTTTCCGCTTTTCTTCAACTTCTTCTTCATTATCGCTCAAAACTTTTCGATCGGACGAAGTTCTGGTGTATTTGGCGGGTTATTATTAACGCCCTTCGCTTCGTACCAATCCATTACAGGCTTGGCATAATGGCACGAAGCGAGATCCGGCCAGAACAGCGTGGGACCACGGTGAGAGCGGAGGAAGGGCAGCAAGCGCTTCTGCAAGCATTCCTCTCGATTAATCTGCCCGTTTATGGTGCCGGTTGTAACGAACGGCTTGCTGTACCGTCCGCACTCGCAGATCGCCTGCCACAACAGGTACTTCTTCGCGAATTTGTCCATCTTTCTCTTCCGGAACATTTCCGGAACCTTCATGCGGGACGTACCGACAAAAAACTCGAGGCCGGGGATTTGTTTGGCCTTGATATATGTCTCGTCGTCCATGACGAGACAGTCTGGCTTGACCAGCCACTCACGGTACAGCTTCCGCGCACGCAATTTGGCCACCGTGTTTTGCTTGTCAGTCCGGTTTGTCGCCTTCCTGACCTTAAAAACAACGAGCCCAGCCCGCTTCATGGTCTGCTGGACGAACCACTTCGACGAATTGACCTTTTTGGCCACGTCTCGGGTGGAAAGGTTCGGGTTATTCTTAAAGTACTGCCTTATCTTCCGCGCCTTCTCTGGGTATTCCGTTTTTGGTTTTCGGCCGCTTCCAGCACGCCACTCGATGGTCTTCGTCTCCTGGAACATCTTCACAAGGGTGGAATGGTGGATTCCAAGCCTTTTGCCGATCCATCTGTGCGACTGACTAGGATTATCGATTACCGCGCCCAAGATTTGCTGGCGTAGCTCTTCTTGTTTCGAATGCATCTTGAAAACTACTTGACAGATCGCGATAAAATTTTGCACACATAAACATAACACTAAACTAGTATTACTCAAAATTTCATTAATTTTTACCCACGCGATAGAAAGTTACACCCAAAACAAAGTGTCACATTTTTTCCGAGTCCAATCTTTACCCGTAAAACGAACGATTTGTAGAGTGACGAGTTAAGTCTACGGTACTAATTACATGTGTAGTGAAAATTACGCTTAGATGCCTCGAAACGGTATTGCCAGAGTTTACGCTGCGAAGCATTTCGTGTTACTTTTTAGTTTTCGTAGCAAAGCAGAGCTCCATGGAGGAGAAATAGTGGGACGACGATAAAGAACATTCCTATCCATCCAATCATTCAGTACAGTGCACAACATTTCAGTCATTTCATCAGCACTCAGTCCATTAAAAAGAACGTCCCAGTCAATGGCACATGGCACCAACAAAATCCCAAAGAGCATCGAATTCAATTTTGTTATAGTCTAACGCCAGCCAGTCTAACAATCTCATTCAATGGTACACCGTCATCAACTAGAGATACACAGACAACCAGTGGCAGGTGATGAAGGTCAATTGGTAAGAGTGGTGAAAAAGAACTTGAGATTTCACCAGGAAGATCCGTTGGGCTAAAGAACAAATCGAGAATGCGTCCTAAGTGGTTGTGCACGAGATTTCTTTAATGCATGTTCAAGAAATCCCTACCATCAATCAATAACGAGCTCGGAATATGTGTTCAGAAAATACAAGTAGGATAGTTTGGATAACCTAGAACATCCAGAGATTATCTCATAGAGTCTGTTGTTCTTCCAAGATATTCAATGAATATGTTTCAATACACATCGTAACTTTGCGTAGCCCAGAAAGCTTTTGTTACAACTGTAGGTCTTATGTTCTGATCTCAAGGATAGTTTGAAACCCAGAACATGTCATATTTTGTTATTATGTTTGTTGACCTTTAAGAATATTGATTGAATGTGTTTGAATGTATATAGGAACTTTGCATTGCCTAAACATTTCTGTTATAAGTATAAATCCTAAATAATGAACTCCAGGACAGTTTGGATGACCTAGGCCATCCTAAGATTATTTTCTCATGTATTTTTACGTTCGAAAATATTCACTGAATATGCTTGAATACGTGACGTAACTTTGTTAAGCCCAAAAAACTATTGTTACTATCGCAGATTTCAAGTTCTAAACTCCACGACAGTTTCAATTACCTAGTGGATCCCAAAGTTATAAAATAATGACCTTTCAAAAGATTAATTGAAAATGTTTGAATGCATAACGTCACCTTATATAGCCTAGAAAAAACTACTGTTACAATTGTAGAGCTTAAGTTTTGAACTTAAGGACAGTTTGATGACCTGGAATATCCAAAAATTGGCGCATTATGGCTGTAGACCATCCACATTATTCGATGAGTATTGTTCAATATGTACATAATGTTCTTTTGCATACTGCAAAAACCTACTGTTACACTTGTAGATCTCAAGTTCTGAACTCAAGGGTAGTTTGGATGACCTAGATCATCCCAGTTTATCCCAATATTTTTTTTTTGCGTTCGAAAATATGCACTCAACATGGTTGAGTAACTAGAAAATAAGAAGAATGATTAGTAATTTCCATTTAATTCCAACTACCTTTATTGCTTATCTTGACAGATACGCGTATTTCGTCTACAATGTGCAGACTTCTTCAGTGTCGTGTACTAATACTCGACTGGGTACACGACACTGAAGAAGTCTGCACATTGTAGACAAATAACGCGTATCTGTCAAGATAAGCAATAAAGGTAGTTGGAATTAAATGGAAATTACTAATCATTCTTCTTATTTTCTAGTTACAGGTATTCCACTAAACAGCTCACACTCTCCATAATTTATGGTTGAGTACGTAGCGTAACTTTGTGTAGCCCAAAAAGCTATAGTTTTTGCTGTAGATCTTAAGCTCTGAACTCAATATAGTTTGGCTGACCTAGAAAATCAGAAAATCATCAAATAATGACTGCTGACCTTTGAAAAGGTTCATTCAGTATGTTTGAATATATATCGTAACCTTATATGCTACAAAATCTACTGTTACAACTGTTGATCGAAAGTTCTGAACTCAAGTACATTTGAATCACCTGGAACATCCCAGAAAAATACAAAAATATTTAACGTTTATCAACGAGAATTTAATAAAACGAATGCATATATATGTACCACATTCTAAAATAATGCTCTATTCTATTTATGCTTTATTAATTTTATTCAAAAATACACTATAAATTGTCCATTTTCATTTCTCACGGTAGGATTTGTTCATAAACAAAAAAAAAATTATAGTTCTTACTTTGCATAGCTAACTTTCAACCTCAGTCAACCTAGCCTCCACACTCTTTCCCTTTGGCCTAGCTTCTCACATTAAAACTCAAACATTACGCATAAAAAAATTACATTTTTTCTTCAAATGAATCTTCTATTTTTTAAGTTAAAAAAATTTACACCGCGGATAAGTGAGTCTTAAATTGAGGATAATCAAATCGAATGCCTAATGCAGAAATGTCTCATTTATCTCTAATCCTAACATTATTAACTTTATTACACATTTCGTACGATACTTTACTTCAGAATTTAAAGATTGATATTTTAATGTTCAAAATCCAAGAAATCTTCAACGCTTTGTTATGCAAAACACTGAAACACAAAGAAGCACTTCTACCGAATCCTCTTTTTCTCCTTCAATTTATGGAATAAATAGATATTACATAGCTTATCGATATGTTTTGGAAGTTGAATTTTCATCAAAATTTCGACAATTTGTAACTCTTCATTTAAATAAAACATTCGAAAGAAAGGCATTTTTTGTAGTAAAACCATTTTTGTTAAAATCCCTTTCATGAGATGAGCAATGTGTTGCTTGAGGCATGTGGCCATTTAGTAGGCCAAGAATAGTAAACAACCGATTATTTATGAGAACTCAACTGTTTGCCATCCGACCAATTTTTCCCTGCATTATTTGGGTAACCTCGCCTTCGCAAACCACAAATCAATCATTGGCGGCCCTTGATCGTTCCGAAATTCATGCATCAATGATGATCAACACAAAAAAAAATGCACAACAGTAGAAGCAAACCAAAACAATCATCGTTGAAGAAAGAGAACAAATGCACAAAACCTCAAGAAAATCAACGGAAACAAACTGCCAGAAACCGCAATAGCTTTGGCGGCGACGGCAAAAAAGGGCATCCAAACTAACGTTGAGACGCAGAAGCAGAAACGGAGAAAACGACTAAATAACCCGTTGAAGAAAACACAAATAAACTCAAGGTGGGAACGGAATACGCGGGAGTAAATTTGATGTTATGCAAATTTAAAGTAAACACACAAATTTTGATTGTTTCGATTCGCTTCACCGCCAAAATGGAAGAGAAGTTGAATCAGATTAAGGTGCCATTTGGCGGAAAACAAAAGAGATATGCATGCTTGGGTGGATGCTTGAAGCGTCAAGGGTGGTTGAAGTTTAGTAGACTTTTCCCACTTTTGCAATTTTCTTTTTCTGCAATCAGATCAGCGCACTTGAAACTGAAATAAACATCTGATCTAAAAAAAAGCTTTCACCACAAGCTCGAGGCAGGGACCACCCTACACCAGGCCAATGAACAGTAGCGCAAGGAAAAATGAGTCTGTTTCTTCGACAAGCAGTGCGGAAAAGTGCAAGTTTACCTTCGTCACTCTCTATCTCTCTCTCCTTCTCATGCTATATCTCACCCTTTCCATCTACGAACGAAACAATGGAAATTTTCGCCCAAAACTCGAATCAACGAGTGTTCGTTCTGAATCGTAAATTTTTATTCCTTTTGTTTTCCGTCTGATGGAATTGAATTAAGCGAAATTGGTGAAGAGTTTGATTTTAGTCTTTTGTTGATTGATTGAATTCGACATACTTCGATTTCCTTTTTACCAGTCTGGATTGATCATTCTTTCTCATTCGCCGAACACTCACTCCTCCGTATATCAGCAGTCGACTGGATGATGGGGAGGAATCATTGTTATCTTAACAAGCCATTCAGGACTCTGTTTCAGGGAAACTAATTTCAAAATTCAATCGTTTGAAACCCCTGCTGTTCGGAAGAGAATGGAAAAGAGAGGTACTGCGTTATGGCCGTCGAGACAAGATAATGCCATTTTGCGCAGCGACCGATACTTTAGCATAGCATACGACATATAACCTAATGAATTTCGAAGAATCCATCACCAGGTTTGATGCTTTCAATGCAAATTGCTCGATTCTGGATGAATCAAACTCCGTGGAAAAGCTGTTCAATTTTAATGACACAAAATCATAAAGGCGAACAAATGTTGACAATTTTGTGAGAATATTACCTCTTTGAACATACATGTTTTCGTTCATGTAGGCGTTCGTTTGATATGCACAAACCTGCATTCTCCAAATCAACATTCACTTTCTAATCCATACACTTGTTACAAACGAGCTGATGTTATACTTTGGGTTAAAAAATTGTCCCAGATATGGTGTTCGTGTCACCACTTTCGTTAGAACATAGTTTTCTACACCGTGTCCAATATATTCTCATACACTTTTTCCTTGCATTGGTGTCGTGCAACAACTCAACATGCTTCATCTATGTGTTGGTGAAGTTTTGCACTATACAAACGCTTTTAGGTTTTGTCCGATTGTTTTCATTCGGTGTTTATCTTTTACCAGCGATGAAGGAGTTTCGTACTGTGGTGATAAAAAAGTTTTTGAAAGGTGAGCGCTCGGGCGCTATTTTCAGAAATTTGAAAAACCTCGGAGTAAAGCGGGATTTTGTGTACCGAACCATCCGAAGGTACCGTGACACCTTCTCGTTGGATGACCGGAAGAGATCCGGTCGTACTCGTACGTACTCGTGCAGAGTTGTTAAAGTGGCCAAGGAACAGATTAGACGAAAATCACAGCGCTCTGTACGTAAAATGGCCGCAGATCTGAATGTTTCGAGATCGCCATACTGCAAAATGACCTCGGATTCCAAGCTTTCAAGAAACGGCAGGTTCACGGAGTCTCGGAACCTTCCAAGCAGAAACGACATTAAAGAGCAAGTCCACTTTTGTCGCGGCACGGTAGGGAAGAATTTATCTTTTCCGACGAAAAGTTATTCGTCTTGCAACAATCCCACAATGTCCAGAACGACAGATTGTATGCTCTCTCTTCGAGAACTGTTCCAGAGAGTGATAGGAATATTCCACGGTTCCAAAGTGCTGCGTCAGTGATGGTTTGGGGAGGAATTTGCCAGCGAGGTAAATTACCGCTGGTTTTCATCAAAAAAGGCGTTGAAGTGAATGCCGTATATTATAAAACGGAAGTTTTGGAGAAAGTTGCCAGTCAAGCCATATGCACAAGAGGGGTTTGGAGATGATCACTATGTGTTTCAGCAGGACGGAGCGCCATCGCATACTGCAAATCTCGTTCAGGGCTGGTACCGAGAAAATTTAACCGACTTTTTGGACAAGAATGAATGGCCTCCCAGTTCACCAGATCTAACTCCCTTGGATTATTTCGTATGGTCATACATGCTGGCAAAGGTAAATGACCACAGGGCGTCTAATATGAACCAATTCAAATCCGAAATCAAACGAATTTGGGACGAAATACCGATGAAATTCGTGCGTGCCGCCTGTGACGCTTTCGAAAAACGTCTGGAGCTGGTCAAGAAGGTTGAAGGCGGTGTTATTCCAAAACATATGCTATAGTTGATCAGTATTATATTGCAATATAATGGGTAAAGTTATCAATAAAATAACTCACGAACGACACGATGAATTTACTTTATTTTTTATTTTTTTTGATACGTCTTACTTCCCAATAGGTTTAAGAAAAAAAAATTAGAAAAAATAACTGGAAAGTGAAAAACGAACCATAAAAACAAAATTGTCATTTTGTATGGGAATATCATAATACACACTCAAAAAATATTCACGGGTTCGATTAAATATATAGCTGAATACACTCGGCATATTAATATTTAACTGATAACTCGGCAAAAAACCGAACTATGCCGAGTCTCAGCATCACTTGAAGCTGAAATATCTGGTAACTTCATTATTTAACAGAATCTCGGCAACACTTGGAGCCGAGCACAAACGTTAACCAAATTTCAACGGACCTCAGCTGCCTATCATGCCGAAATATCGGTTTAGCATTTTTGTAAGGCTCGGCTTTTTATCTGTCAACCGCCATGCGCCATATTATTTTCATTGGCAAGTGGAGTAAATCGTACACACTTAGAAAATTTTACAGTATTCGGTAATTTTTAACCAAACTTTCAACAGCAGAACGTTCGGTAATCCGATTTAACGGATTTTGGTAAAATTTGACAAGTTCCGGTAATTTTTTTTACCGGAATACTGTAAAATTTCACCGAAATCCGGTAAATCGGATTACCGAACGTTCAGCTGTTTAAAATTCGGTAATAAATTACCGAATACTGTAAAATTTTCCAAGTGTGTATGTTAAAAACCCAAACAACCCCCCCCACCCCCCCCCCCCCCCCCCCCCCCCCCCCCCCCCCCTTCTTCCCCCCCCCCCCCCCGCCCCCCCCCCCCCCCCCCCCCCCACCCCCCTCCCCCAAAATTTAATAAAAAAAAAAAAAAAATTCAAAAATACACACAAACAAACCCAAAAATACACACAAACAAAACCGAAACAAAACCCAAGAGTTGGCGCCGGCCGCCCCACCCCCCGCCACCCCAATAACAACCAAAAGCCACCTCCCCTACCGCCTTTCCCATCCGTTATTCCCCAAACGTACCAATACCACGAAAGAAAGCAACATGGCAGTTTTTGGTGTAGCTGATGCAAATACGAACGATGAAATAACACAATATCGATTGGGACGATATAAAGACTGTATTCGATGAAATTTGGACACACAAAATAGGTCACCAAAAATTTTCCTTGAGCCTGATTCTTTTCAAACTTTCTGGAAATAAAGTACAACTAAATGGTTAAGTTTTGACATCATTGGTTTATTGAACCTCTTCTACCAACCCAAATGCCCGCACCTTTGCCTTGACCCCTTTCATCAAATTTTGGGCAATGATAGGACTGACTTGCTTACCTACTTTTAACCACACTTTTTTAGTTCAAGTTCATTTTCTATCAGTTTTGGAGTTTTAAGGAGCTTTGCCTTCATGATTGCCCAACATTTTTCAATTGGGCGAAGTTCCGGAGTGTTTGTAGGGTTGACGTCTTTTGGTACAAAAACTACATTATTATCTTTGTACCAGTCTAAGACGGGCCGGGCATAGTGGCAAGATGCCAAATCCGGCCAAAACAGTGTCGGGCCATTGTGAGATCTCAAGAAGGGCAGAAGTCGTTGTTGGAGGCATTCGTCCTTGTAGATTTGTCCGTTGACGGTCCCAGAGGTGATGAAGGGGTGACTCATTTTGCCACATCCGCAGATCGCTTGCCAGACAAGGAATTTTTTGGCGAATTTCGACAGTTTCTTCTTCCGTACACTCTCCGGAACGGCCAACATAGAGGTGGCGACGTAGTGTTTCTAACCTGGCATTTTTTTGGTGTCGGATTTAATGTAGGTCTCATCGTCCATCACCATGCAGAACGGTTTTGTGAGCCACTCCCTGTACAGTTTTCTTGCACGAGTTTTGGCCACCGAGTTCTGTTTATCGCTCCGGTTCGGTGCCTTCTGGACCTTGTACACATGTAATGTAAAAGAACGCTTCATTGTTTTCTGCACAAAACAAACTGAAACTTTCGCCTTTTTCACAACATCCCTGATCGAAATGTTGGGATAACGCTTAAATTGGTTCAATACCATCCTGGCCTTCTCCGGATTTGATGTGCCACGTTTTTGCCACTACCATTTTTCCGCTTGGTTGTCTTACGGTCCTTGAACGTTTTGATCACATGAGATACGGTTGAATGTGCGATTTCGAGCTGTTTTCCGATCCATCGATGAGAAGCGTTTGGGTTTTCAAAGTGAGTGCTCAAAATTTGTTGGCGCACTATTTCTTCATTCGAAGCCATCACTGAAATCACTCGACCGATTTTCACGAAACTCATTACACAATTGAAACAACACAATGAAATACATTCAGTTAAAATTTCAATATTTTTTACCCACACGCTAAAAAGTTACGAACAATTGCGTGTGTCCAAATTTCATCGAATACAGTCTTTATTAGCAGCAATGAAGCGATTTGTTGAATTTTCTTCTCATTTGTCATTTCTTGAAAGATACCCGACTGTGGTTCATTTTGGCTGTTCATCTTCATTCAACGCGTATATTTTACGACTCACAACGCAGTGCAAAGGGCCCAACAACCACCTTCTACTAATTTGACAAGTTTCTTCACTACTTGCCATGCTGATGAATTTGCAAGAACGTTTATGCTGAATCTTCGAATAAATTCCAACGATCATCCGAATGTGTTTTCGACAGATGCTTTGGGGCGGATTTAAGCAGTGCATCCCAGCAATTATGGATGCATCTATTTACGTTTGTTATTAGTTAATGTTCGTGGACCGACATCATTCGAAGCTTTGAGAACATCCAATGATGAAGTGTGTTCGACATATCGTGAAGCATGTCAAAAGTTACAATTGCTAAAATATGATGCACATTGGGAATATACGCCGGCTGATGCATTATTTTCATCACATCCAAAGTAATTAAGAACATCATTTGCAATTGTTATATCAACATGTTTTTCTTCGAATCCAATAGACTTATGGCACAAATTCAAGGACAATAGGGCGGATGATATTTCACATCGGATGCGTCGCCTTACTTAAAATCCGGAAATGCAAATCACCGTGGAAATGCATAATGAAGCATTGGTGTTGGTTAAGGATTTGTGGACGCACACAGCATTCAATCAAGAATTGCAGCGCGAGCAACAATACAACTGTGAAGAGATGAGCAAAAATGTCCTGAAAATGAACCAACAACAAAAACATGTTAACGACAAAATCATGACAGTTATCAATGATGGAAGTAGTCGTATATAGAGACAAAGGAAAAACATTTTTAAGATCCCTTCATTTGGCAAGAATGCGGTCGAAAGGTGAGATTGCCTTAGCACTGTCATCTTCAGGAATCGCTGCTACGTTGTTGGATGTCGAATGAACGGCATACTCTGCTTTGAAGCTCCCACTGAATATGCAGATCAATGAAAACTCGACATGCAATATTTCCAAGAAATTTGCGATGGCCAAAGTCCTGAAGCAATGCAAAATAATCGTTTGGGATGAATGCACGATGGTACACTAGAAATCACCGGAAGCATTGAATCGACTAATGCAAGATCTGCAAGGAAATAACAACCTTTTTCGGTGGTGCATTGATATTGCTCGCCGGTGATTTTTGCCAGACAATCCCCGTCATTCCAAGATCAACGGTTGCTGATGAAATCAACGCGTGTCTGAAATCTTCTAATTTGTGCTGGCATGTTAAGACACTCAAACTGACTTTAAACATGCGGATTCAGTTACAAAATGACCAAACCGCGGATATGTTTTCAAAGACATTTCTGGATATTGGAAATAGGAAAATCGTAGTAGACTAATTACGTGGCCAAGAGAATTTAGCAATTTCACTGCAACGAAAGAAGAAATAATTCAAAGAGTTTTTCCGAGCATTGTGCAGAACTACAAGAACCACATTTGGTTAAGCGAACGATATTGGCTCCCAAAAATAAAGACGTCAACGATCGCCATTAAAAACGAAATCCGGGAATAATTGTTACGTATAAATCGGTGGACACAGTGATGAATCAAGACAAAGTAGTAAATTACTCAACAGAATTGGTGAATTCTCTAAAATTGCTAGGTTTGCCACCGCATAATCTTCAATTGAAAGTCGGTTCGGTGATTATGATATCAACCAACCACGACTTTGCAGTGGCACCAGACTTACCGTAAAACAGCTGATGAACAACGTGATCGAAGCAACCATTCTCAAGGGAAAATATGAAGGTGAACATGTTTTACCCTTCTTACACCAAAAGAAGGGTATTAAGATCGCTTGAAAATTCGACTTTTTATCCGATGCCCAGAGGGCCGAGTGTCATATACCATTCGACTCAGCTCGACGAACTGAGCACATGTCTGTGTGTATGTATGTGTGTGTGTGTGTGTGTGTGTGTGTGTGTGTGTGTGTGTGTGTGTGTGTGTGTGTGTGTGTGTGTGTGTGTGTGTGTGTGCGTTACAAATAATGTCACATCGGTTTCTCAGCCATTTGTGAACCGATTTCAATTCTGTTGACGGCAAATAAAAGCTACAACATTCCCATAGAACGCTATTGATTTTTTTTTTATTCGGACATTTCGTTACGAAGATATGAACGAAACAGTACTTGACGGCCTATTATAATAGTAATCAAACAGTTTAGTCTCCGATTACATACTGAGCTATTTGTGTACCGATTTTAGTTTTGTTAGCGCCAAATTAAACTTATAAAATCTTCAAATAACTGATCAAAATTTCATTAGGATTGGATAATCCTTCATGTAGATAGAGCCAAAACAATACCTGAGAGCACATAATTGTGAGATGAAAATATACTCGTTGCAGTTCAAAACCGAACAAGACCACTCACCGCAATCGATGCCGCTTGTATTCTATTGTTCTGCATCTGGTGCGTTGTATAGCCCTTTGCGCGTCTTCTCACCTCGCAAATCTAAAAATTTAGTATGGGATGTGGTCGCGCGTGGTCCGGTTTTGAACTCCAACGAGTATATTCGAAAATTACAAAAAATCTCCATTCACTATAACTACACATTAAGCATCTTGAATCCATATCGATAATCAAAATGGACGCTTAGGATTGTATAATAATTCATTCTATGGACTGATTATATGGAATTTCTAATATTTATGTAATTTTTCCTTTATATACCTAATATAAACAGGTCGTTAAAGACTATTAATGGCAATATTTTAATCACATCGATGAACAATACGTTCAGGATTGACAAATAATTCATTTTAAAAACTGAATGTATGGCATATCGAATATTCCTGGTTTTTCCCTGAATTTCTGATGAAAATATGTATAAAGTACCATATTGGCCACATTTGAGTTCGTAATTCTGGTGAAGTGAAGAAGGGTTCAGTCTCACCATTGGTGGATTAATTCAGGTTTTTATTTCACGAATTCGCATGATTTGCCGTTTACCCCTCTACCGCCCGATGCTATTTTTCCCCCCCACTGACAACAAACACCTTTTTACCTCCCACCTATATAAAAATCCTAAAACCTGTAAATACTCCTTTGCAAATAAACGTCTTCATCTATAATTCCTTCTCCAATTTTCAAATAAAGGGTGTATTCGATAAAAATGGCACACACATATATACTCATCAAAATTAAACTGATTATCGGATTTTCTTGAAATTTTCAGGAAATGAAGAACTACTAATGAGTTTTGATTTACAACATTTGTTTTATTCAATTTCGTCTCCCATCCCGAATGCCCGCACCTTCCTTTTCACTCCACCCATCAAATTTTGTACAACCGATTTTCCCAGTGTTTTTGTTGTTTTTACCCAAATTTTCTTCAATTCTAGCTCTGTTTTTATAGTTTTGGGATGTTTGCGAAGTTCCGTTTTCATAATTGCCCAGAATTTTTCAATTGGACGAAGTTCCGGTGAATTTGGTGGGTTCATATCCTTTGGCACAAAATTGACTCCGTTGGCTCGGTACCACTCCAATACGTTTCGAGCGTAGTGGCAGGATGCTAGATCAGGCCAAAACAGAGTTGATCCTTTGTGCTTCTTAATGAATGGCAAGAGACGCTTCTTAAGGCACTCTTCCGTGTAAATCGCACCGTTTATTGTTCCGGAAGTGATGAAGGGAGCACTTATTTCACCACATCCGCAAATCGCCTGCCAGATTAGAAACTTCTTTGCAAATTTCGATAGTTTCTTCTTTTGAACATCCTCCGGAACATCGAAGTTCGACTTGGCAATGAAATATTCTTGCCCAGGAAGTTGACGGAAGTTGGCCTTGACGTATGTTTCGTCATCCATCACGATGCAAACGGATTTGGTGAGCAGCTTCGTGTAAAGTTTCCGGGAGCGGGTTTTCGCAATGATGTTTTGTTTTTCATTCCGGTTTGGGGCTTTTTGCACTTTGTAAACATGTAACCTAGCACGCTTCATGGTTTTCTGCACAAAACCGACTGTCACCCTAGACTTTTTAGCGACATCTCGAATTGACATGTTTGGACGGTTCTTGAATTGTTGTACGACATTCCTGGCCATTTTACTGTCCATTGGACCACTTTTACGACCACTCCCTTCCTTCCTTTGGACACTCAGACGCTCCTTGAAGGTTCTTATTACACGAGACACAGTTGTATTTGCAATTCCAAGCCTTTTAGCAATCCACCGGTGGGACGCCCCTGGATTTTGATTGCGAGTGCACAAAATTTTCTCACGGACAATTTCTTGTTTCGACGACATGACTGGAACTACTGAATGTATAACTATGAAACTTGGCAGATGTAAATAATACACTATGGATAAGATCTACTCAAATTTCTAGGTTTTTTACTCATACGATTCAAAAGTTACAGAAGATTTTCTGTGTGCCATTTTTATCGAATACACCCTTAAATAAATTATAACAAAACAACACTGCTGCCCAGCCAGATATATATAGATATATATATAAACAAATATTAGGAGGAACAGACCCTCCCGCCTTCTCCAAAATAAATAACAAGAAAAGAAGAACGAGAAGGAAATATGGTTTTTATACAAAATATATTTATATTAAAAATATCTAATAAAACATATTATTACTAAAATATTATATAAGTTTTTTTTTTATTAAACATATAAAAAAAAAAAAAAAAAAAAAAACCAAAAAAAAAAAAACTTTTCTAAAAAACACAAGTAAAACAAACAACAATATAAGGCTAATGTTAGTTAAAAACACATAAATGTGATTCATATACTCCAAATCACGTACAGCCAAAATATCTCAAACTGGCACATTGGGTTGTCTACCTCGAGCCCGAAGGGAATCATAGAGCTCAGATCTGACTCCACGATGCTCAGCACATGACTTAATAATAGTGATCTGCATCCTGATAACCTTGTCCACACTCACAGAGATTGCTGCCGCTCAGGTCGCGGTACAAACGAGCGTTCAAAGAATAATGATTGGGCATGAGGCAAGACATCACATCCATCCCCCTAAACCATGATTTCTTCGACACGTTTGGGATGATAGAATATTGCCATCGTCCCAAATCTCCTCTACTACATTTATACTGCCAGTGACTGTTGACAAAAATAGGAAAAAAATCATTGAAGGCGATTTGACGATCATAAATATCGCATTCCATAGTGCCCACCTTTGCAAGCGAGTCCGCTCTCTCATTGCCCAGAATTGAACAATGAGATGGGACCCAAACAAAGGTGATGATACAATTACACTAAGATAAAGCACTTAGAAGCTCCTGTTTATTCATGAAAACATACGAGGAGTGCTTTACCGGCCCCAATGAGCGAATAGCCTCTATAGAACTGAGACTAACCGTGAAAATAAAATACTGATCCGGTGTAAGTGAGGCAACAATTTCTAGCGTTAAGTGTATTGCCGCTAATTCAGCGACATACACGGAAAAAGTAGCTTAAAGTTCGATACATTTAATGAAATCAATAGTGCTTAAAGGCACTATTGATTTCATTAAATGTATCGAAGCCTGCTGACTCTTCTATCAAAGATCCGTCAGTGAAGAACGATTTAGTGAATTCAACTTTGTGACGTCATTGTGAACCCTATTGTTTTTCTATTTTTTTTTTATTTTTCTCACTTCAATAAGTTTGCCCTTTTAGTACTAGTAAAGCTTTAAGGAAAAAAAGCTTGATTTCAATTATTTGAATGCTGTCAGTTAGCCTTGACAACCACCTGTAGATATTTCCATCTAGATTTTGAAACCATCGTTAATATTAATGACGCCGATATAAGTTTAAACTTCCCTATGACTGGACTGTACGATAGGAGACAAGGCAAATTGGCCAGATTAGATCCGACACGACAATCGGAAATATTTATATATTTATGTGCACGAATGAAAACTTTCTTTTTTCAAAGTCAGCCATACAAAGAAATCCTCTGTACGGGTTGGAAAATTACGCAGTTTTTTTAGGCTCCTACCGAGCTACTTCGCGTCGTTTGAATTCATTTGAGTGGAGTGCTTTCCTGATTTCAGTTGTTTGTTTTGTCGAAGTGAAAATATTAATACAGGAGAAGAATAATTATTGAAAATCTAAACTCGATATCAGTTGCGGGCGTCTATTATTTTTAATCAGTTATTAAAAATAAATGTGAATATTTAAGAATCTGAATTTATTGAGTGCACGATCATTGGATCATAACCATTAATAATTTGTTCTAAATTTTGTGAATTATAAATTCAGGCAAGCTTAATAAGTAAACGTAAGCGCAATTTAAATAAGATTTCCGCGTTAATAGGCCCTCTGTGCCCGGTCAACGCGGGTGGCTAGTACCGGAGAGAACAGCTAGTAACGGCTAGTATCGACAAGTATCGTCGATTCTGGACGGACCATTTGCAAGGACAAGCTCCATCTATTGCTTGTTGTTGGTGACACAGCTTTTAGACCATCAGGTCCGGTTCCGGTCACGGCACCTTGGTAGCGCAATATCTACTATTGTATTGGACGACTTTCTTGCTACCCTGTGCGGTATGAGCTAAACACCGTGAAAATTATCAGCTCAGCACTCCACGAGTTCTGGGGACGCCTTTACCCCTAATTTGCTAGCCAAATTTGTGCTGAGGCTGGTGCATGCGAAAAACATCCAACAAGGGAGCGGATACACCGAAAAGAAACAATAAGGTCAGATCTGTCCGAAAATTTGCTCGTTTTGTAGAACCCAATAAAACATGACGTCACAGTAGGATACTCTTATATTTTCCCTGAATAAATTCCTAGTTGTTTCGTTTAAATAAAAGCGTTAAACTCAATAAATTTAAGATTAATAGTTTCGCGGCTCGTAAAATTGAATAAAATATACATTATTTCTAATTTAGATTCTCCACCTTGTTATATGGGTCACTTGGTTTGTATATATTAATTAGTTTGGATTGGGTTCTTTCAAATGTTACATTTTTCCCCTTAGGTTCATTTTGAAGATTTTTATTCGCGTAGTTATTTTATTTTATATCTTTACTCTACAAGTTGGTTAATTTGTTTTGCACGTTTGGGTCCAGAACTGTTATCTTTGAAAACTTTTGAGCAACCTGCCCTGAGAGGGTTGATTCATTCCGGGTAAATTAAGACAGAGTTAAAGGTCCTTTTTTATTTAAGAAAGTGGCGCTTAAGCCGTTAGCTGAGCGTAACAAGGAGAACGTCACAACTTGGCTGAAACTTTGCAGCAAATATCGCCGGAGCAATCATAGCACGATGATGCTCTGGGACTTCATGAAGCTCCTGCTTCATGGATAAATCAAAATGAACCGAATTGCTGAAATCGGAGAAGCAAACACGATAGGGAATATTTGGAGAGTGAGTGTTATGTACAAATGGTACAAAATCATGAAGCGAGTTTGAGGATTCAACTCGAGAAGCTTCTCAAAGTTTTCGAATCCCTGGGGGTTCATAACCTGGTGAGGAGCTGGAGAGATAATTCTGAAAACCGATCCGAGAGTGGCAACATGCCAGCCAGCACTTCAAGACTCATGGTGTGAGTCGAGTGCATGCAACCTAACGCGATACGAAGACACCGATACTGAATACGTTCCAGTTTGATGATGTGCGACCGAGCCGTTGACTGAAAACAAAAACTACCGTATTCTAGAACCGACAAAATCATTGTCCGGTACAACGTTAGAAGATCTTGCGGATGTGCTCCCCACCAGGTTCTGGTAATTGTTCGAAGAAAGTTGATCCTTTGCTGGCATTTTCGCTTAAGATACTCAATGTGGGATCTCCATTTAATGGAATTATGACAGCAGACATATATATATAGACATTTTGAACGAAAACCTCGAGAAGTGTTTATGGAAGGTCGGGATGGAAAACAACTTTATTTTCCAACAAGATAATGGCCCAAAGCAGACAGCAAAAGTCACAAAAGCTTTTTTCCGTTCCAATCGCATATAATCAATTAAAATCCAGATTTGAACCCAATTGAAGATTTGTGATCACTCTTGGACAACAAAGAATAAGGACAACTATTTCGAAGCGCTTCAGAATGCCTGGCTTTCAATTGACTCATAGTATTTACAAAACATTGCTGATGGTACGTCAACACGTCTTCAGGAAGTTCTTAGGGCCAAAGGAGGTTACATTAATTACTTAAGTTATTGCTTTCTTATTTATGCTATTGTTTTGAATATATATATTATGTAGGTTGGCTTTTTCTTATGCCATATCTATTTCTGATTAAAGTGCAATAAACGTGTAATATTTAACGTCATAATAAAATAGTCATAGTTATTTGATTGACTATAAAATATCAACACCAAACCATCATAATTTGTTTTGAAATTTGAAATATCTTCTAAACATCATAGGATCCCAGTAGTGAACAGAAATTTCTGCTAGCACCAAAGATGTGAAGAGAAAGTATCGATAGGTCCGATAGAGCTCGGCAGGTTAAGAAATTGAATAGAAGTAGTTTGAAATTGAGCGTAGGGCTTTGTTTTGGCAGTTTTTTCGAAGCAAACACAGACCCTTTTGCCAAACATTCCACTGTGGGATAGGGCAAGACAGATCCACAACCTTGACAGCCAGTAGCACGGAAGGTTTACGTAGCGGTATTTGTGTGCTTCTGCACAAATGCTGTCGATATTGAACTGCATCTTCCGTCGAGGACTATGCTCCGACATCCAAAGTGTCATCGGGCGCAACTTCGTCGGGGCTGCAAACGAACTACGACAACTACTTCGAAGCCAAATACCATCGAAACAAACTCATAAACTGTAACGGTAACCGCTGGCATCTCAATCCTCCCAAAATGCCGCACTTTGGTGGTGACCTCTGGGCGGCCGCAATCCGGTCAGCTCAGAAAAATGCTGTCCAAGCTCTGGAAACGCAGACACTTGTCTACGACCATATGGAAGTGTTTTTGGCACAGATTGAAAGGTACCTGAACTCCAGACCACTCGTACCGATCAGTGATGACCCTTCTTTAGCATTTCAAGCTTAATGCTTCTACAATTAGCTTATTGCTTGCTCTCAACTTAGTGTTTCAGATGCATTTCCACAGTTATTAATTAAGAGCTTTCGATGCCAAGTGTACCATTTTTGCATTAGTATGATTGTGTGGCAAGTACAATCATACGCTATGCCCAGGGAGTCGAGAGATTTTCCTTAACGAAAAATTCCTAGACCATACCTGGAATCGAACCCAGCCACCTCCAGCATGGTGTTGCTTTGTAGCTGCGCCTTTGAAGGGAGGACCCTTCAGACCTTGAACCTCTAACACCCGGGCACTTCCTTGTCGGATCAGCTCTAAAACCCGTGTCTGACGTTGATGTCACCGCAGTTACCCTCAATCGTTTGAGAAAATGGCAGCAAACACATAAGCTATTCCAACAAATTTGTTATCGCGAGTACCTTGTCACACTGCAATCACGAACCAAATGGCTTAAATTGTAAAGAATTAGGGTAACTGCCGCCATATTAATCTCATTGTTCCTTTATTCATCCTACGATGAATCAAACAATTGGGCAGTTGAAGGATCGGTTTCGTTTTCTAATAATGTTTGCTTACGTAAATAACTACAACAAACATTACTAACTAATCCTGTCACATTTATATCGTTTTACTTCAAGTAGAATGAATTGCAAAGTGATGAGATTAATATAGGTACATCTACCCTAGCTCGTCATTCTGATGGACGCTAACCTTCCACCTATGCGCTGGGCGACAGCCAAAATTACCAACCTTCATCCTGGGCCAGACGGAGTGGTCAGAGCCGTGACCGTCCAAACACCAGCCGGATGGTACACTCGTCCTGTAAACAAGATTTGCTTGCTGCCAATCACTCCATCCGATGAACACCCCGAAAGAAAAACCACCGAAGAATCAGTATCAAACTTATCAAACTTGAAGCCAATGAAATCACCGTTTCCTGGGTTCCTAATGCAGCTGCAATGAAAACACAAGGCCCTTGTTTGCAAGGATCCAGATACGAGAAAATGCAGCCGGAAGTCAACTACATCGACAATCGAAAATGAAATGACAACGTAAACAATCATCGATTCACCGTCAGCAGGAATAATCATCGCTTGCTTTGTCACAAGCATAGTGACGTTCAATGACTTAGTTATTGTGCAAAAGACTGTTTAAAAACCGCCGCACACACCCTAGACACAATAAAGAAGACTGGCTTTATCGTCTTTCCTACGATTTTAGGAGCGAACAAGTACCGCATTGGAGTTTGCAATATTCAACTGCTGGAATGTGAGCCTAGGTGGCGGACACGGTAGGGAAAGATTGATATAAATTAAATGCCATGCTCCCGCTTCTCCCTTCCAGTTTCATCCATAAGAGTTGGGCGAAAAATGTCTGCGGCAGAGTCATGACGACGTGGTCTAGCGGTTCATTTTTATGGGCGTGCGTAACCTTCCACCAAAAACCAAATAAGAGTGAAGTCGGAATGTGCGCCGGAACGAGAGCATCAGTCGTGATATATGCTGGATTATAATGTGAAAATAAAACCATGAAAACACGCTTGCGGAATACTTGATAACCTATTAAAATCTCTCGGATCTTTGGTTCTTGTTTGGAGCGGGAAGGAAACTTGAGCGGGTGATAATTTCATCTTAGGGAGGGGGAATAAGTTCTGAACGAGGCATCCTCACTCGAGATTGTGTCTAGATGAAAAGTATTTATGGTGAAAGCATTTCATTCTCCCGTAATTACGTGAGGTAGCAGTGGGAAAACGCAACAACTTGATATTTTGGGAGGGAGAGAAAAAATGTCTTGCGAGATGTGGATCCGGAGGCAATAAGTTGAAGGAGTTAATTAAATCAACGAAACATGAATTACTTTTTATGGAAAAAGTTTCCTAAGTAATGATGGTCGATAACTTTTCACCGCAATGATGTTTGGCAAAGTAAATTGAATGCTAATCTGGCAGAGCGGTAAATGTACTAATCTTAGGAAAGCCTTTGCGGAAAGGATCTCCAATCTTCGAAGGAATTCCAATCAAGTTTGAAGCTCTGTACTCCCATCGAAATCTTTCCTGCAGATGCATGTTTTTGCTTCTCATCCGTGCCATGTTCATTAAGGTTGTAAGGGAAAAACACTGGAGCAAGACCGAGGATGGGAAACTTTTTCTATTTATAATGATCATAAGTCAAATGCGGTGGAGGGAAATTTATCGTACCAGATGTTTACCATTAATTAGAGTATTTTTCGCGCTTTGGCAGTCTTCCAAGCAGTTGGACGCCGAAGTTTTTCTCGTGCAATGAATAATCAGAAAATTTCGGATGAAACGTAGGTCTAAATTGTAACGAATACTCGTGCAATGATACCACCAGGTGAAGCAGAGTAGGATTTTTGATATACATAGATTGCTGTGACGGGAAAGAATTAACATATTTTTATTTGGTGTTATTTCTAGTTCCAATACTAACGATTTTCAAAATAAATTAATTAATAAAGTTGTAGACTATCCGTTGAAAACTTTTTCATACAAAAGACAATTCCCCCTCCAATATGCTCTTGATTTTGGCAAACATACACACATAGAAAGAAACATTTAATTTTCTGCGTTATCTAATGCAAAAAAAGGGAATGCTAGATTTGGCAAAAAATAATGGGAAATTTCATGTAAATTTAAGCCAGAAAACGGCTGAAACTAGTCTGTTGTCTGAAAGATTGCCTATTTTATTATTCTTGCCGTTGGGTGAAATAAGTTTTAATAATTACTATTTTTATCAATAGCTTTCATCGATTTGATCACGGATTCGCTTGCCTTGTTAACTGATACCAACGAGTTTGCGAAACGCGCCTTGGACAGCAGATTTTTGCAAGCATTACACATCCATACCAGATGCGGATTTGCCATAATCGCCTTGAAAGCATCTCCAGCAATCCCAGAGCATCGCATGCAAACTGTCGATGAACAAAATCCACCGCATTTTACTGGGTCGCCGATGATGAGATTCGCACATTTTTCACATATATTCGACATTCCGCACAGAAATTGCAACACTGCACAAGTACCGCTAGTTACCGAGAGGCGGCTGATGTTAGCCCAGCAGGGTGATGCAACAATACCAGATGTGAGTTAGAAGTGAATAGATGGTTCACCTCACGTGGACAGCAGTGAAACAATACGAGTGGTTACGGAGAACGTAACCAAAAGCACACCAAAGTGAATGGAGATTGGTTCACTATACCTTGATAATGGATAACGGATGCAAGATCTGATGATTCTGATGAAAAATTGCAGGCTGTGTCGGCTTTCCTATGTCAACTCTCGTAGTGGGTGGTTTTCGGATGTATCGGAGTAATAAGACAGGACGGAGAATGGGCGTGTATTATCCAAGCTGGCGGGGTCTTAGTTTGTTTTGATTTTACAGGATGAGAGGTGACACATCGGCAATGAGATGACTGCGGTGAGAAAATGCTGGGCTCGTAGACGGTGGTGTGCGTGGAATGTATAGCATGAGCAGTTGGTACAGGTGGCGAGCGGCGAGGTGGAGAAAATAGCAGTTGGAGGCAATGACGGGGCAGGCTAAAACATCCACTCTCTAGCCGGTTCCGGTACTTGGGTACCACATCGATATTCAGCCGCTCCATCTTCTCCAACGAACGCTTCGAGTAGTGGGCCGACGCTAGATCCGGCCAGAACACCGTGTCTTCGCCCTTGTGGTATTTCTAGATGAGCGACGCATCTTCAGGCAGGTATTTCGTACTATAAATTTCCCGTTCACGGCCAGTGCGGAGTGAAAGAAGAGCGGCTTTGACATCCCCTTCTCGCTGATTGTCAGCCACAGAGGCACCTTCTTGGGGAACTTGGTGTGTGAAATGAACTTAACCTCGGAGCTCACTTCCTTTGTGAGGGAAGTAAAATACGACGTGCCCTGCCAGTCGTTGCCATCCAGGGTGAGATAGGTCTCGTCGTCCATTACCGCCACGTCGCGATTCGCCGGGAAAATCGAGTTGACCATCTTATTCAGCCGCTGCCGCTGCGTCATTGCCTGCAGCTCCGAAACCAGTGGATGTGAATTCCGCTTCCTGACATGTATGTTCATGTTCGCCAGGTACTTTTTCACTGTTTGGCCGGTTGAACCGACCTCCCGGCCAAGCGCACGGAGTGATGTAGCCACTTTTCCCTCGGTCTTTCTCTTCAGCATCCTTTGGAGCTTATTATCACTCGGGGTTGTCGGCTGTCCGGAACCGGGCTTTCTTTCGATGCTCTGATTGTTTTCTAATAGTGCCAAGATGTTGTAGATCCGGCTTCCACAAAGTGCCGCACGATGTCCGTTTTCAACGTGGCGTGGTGCCGTTCTTTGAACGCGTACACTTCTGAACGGAGTTGCTTCACTGTTTTTGCCATCAAGGTTAGAGTTCGACTGATAGAGCTGGCAATTTTTGTATGTTGACTCATGGGTTACTATAATTGATGTTGCATGGGTTGTTTTGTCAGTGCGGGTGAAGGTAAACCCATGAAAAATCGGCCATTTTAGTCCATTTTTTTTAATGCAAACGTTAAGGACGTAATCCCTCGGTAGTGCCTTAAATTATTCTTCGCATCTTTTTTATGTACCGGGAACCAAGAAAGAAGCCTTCCAGAGAGTTGGAAAGATGCATTGCTGCATTGACAAGTCGAAGATGTGGAATAAAGGAACAAACAGACTCGCAGAGCATTTCTTCAGAACACAGGCAGGAACACCATCCGGTCCAGGTTGGTACGACGTTTTCAGTTTAGAGAGTGCCTTGGTCTGCATAAACAGTGAAGGCATTAGATCTTTGATATCTCGCGGTACATACTTCAGCGCATCTGAATTAATGTAGTCATCTCTATCTAAGTCATCCTTACGCTTTGAGTTAACGAAATTCCAAAATCGGTTAGGTTTTCGCTTCCCATCACGCTCAGTTTTTCTTGCGTAGTGTCGATAGAACCAGTTGTTTAGCCGTTTATACCTTTGGGTATAACATTTATAGGAAAACTTGTTTAGAGATGATCGATGAGAACGGTATGTACGACGAGCAGTATTTCGTTCCGTTTTACAAACCCGAAGTTCACGGCTCGACGTAGAAGAGGCACAGAACCGTTGAAAACTTGATGAAGAATCTGCGAAAATTTTCCTACACAATCATCGACCCCAGTGCAGAGACAGACAGCAAACCAATCGAATTCCATCAATCGTTGACTCATGACATCGTAGTTAGCATTTTTGAAGTCAAATGCAGTAAGGTCATATTTGTTGTTGGTACTGCCTCTTTCAATACCGGTTTGAACGATCAAAATATGCCGAGGATGATGCGGATCAACGGGAACTAGAGGGTCGACAGCTTCTTCGAGCTCAAATTGTCTCCCAAACGAATCATTAACCAGAACGAGTTCAAGCGTGTTTCCTGCATGATTCTTGATATCGTTGACTTTTTCTAAGCCGTTCGAATAAATGCAATCCAACAAGGTAGTGCATGTTCGAGATAACGTTCAACAATACAAAGCAGCCCATCTACTCGTGTCCATCGTAAACTAGGTAGATTGAAGTCCCCTACAATTGCGAGTTTGTCTTAACCCCCCCCCCCCCCCCCTCACCCCTCCCGCTGCAATGGCCATCGAGATCCCTTGCGCTGATTTGGGCGGCTTGACGTACCACAAGCGTTCAGTAGGGATTCTCTGTCAAGACCCGAAGCAAAGAGTCTGTTCCATTGTGGTTCTATCACATAAGTTAGTTATTCTACTGTAGTTATCTACAGAGCATTTCCGGCCAGAAACGCAAAAACAAAATTTCTTTTGTGTCGACAGTTCCCGGTTTCAATGAAATTTTGTCCATATGTAAGTTTCTACCCAAGATAACATTTTTCATTACAATAATCCTTAAATTTCCTGGACTAATTGTCTATGAGGCTAATGTAAAAGATTAATTTTATTTTTCAAAAAATCATAACATGTAAACGATAATTCTGATCAAAATGTCTTCTGATAAGAAATTGTATGTCATTAAGTGTGCTTTAAGAAAAAAATACACTGAAACTAAAAAAGTTTATATTCATGCTAAGAAAACATAAAACATAGAGTTTTTTGGAGTCCCCCCCCCCCCCCCCCCCCCGCGAACTTTCTGAATTTTTATTGAAAAAAATTTAAGTTATTACCTAAAATCTGGTGAAAAGTTTAAGACGGTCATTTTTTAATTTTTTAAATTTTTGTTTTTAAATTTCTATGGATTTTTTAAATTTTGTAAAATCGCGTATTTTATAATATAACTTAACTAAAAATAGCTTCTACACATCTATCGAATAAATTCTGAGTATTAATTTTTAATAATAAAGCACATAAAAACTTTTTACGTAAACCCAGCCGTTCTGAAGTTATTGTGAATTTTATTAAAAGGAAATTCTGTTATAACTAAATTATCAGCCATTTTCAAATGTAAGTCGCGATATCCGCAAAAAAATGTATGTTACATGATAGATTATTGAATAAGAAACAAAAATTTTTCATACATGGAGGCTGTCAGCTTTACCCGTTTCTGTTTAGACGCAACGGAAGCGATATAAACTGATGCTGTCTGAAGTAAATGATTAAACTCAAAAGTTCTTTTTTTGCAAAACTGGTTAATATTTCGGGATTTTTTAAGTCTCTCGTTGAGAAGACAGCAGTCAGGTGAATTATTATTTGTACCCGGAACAAATTTATTATGAGTACATTTCAATATGATGGAGTCAGCCATAAATTTAAATGAAGATAGGTACAAAGTCAACAAAGTGCTATATATTGCGAAGTTGTTCACCTCATTAATATAGTTTATCTTTCATAGCTTTTCAAGTTAAACAAGCAAGTTTATTTTCAAACATAGATAATACTTCCATGTGTTGTAGACCTCTACCCAAATCGAAAAAGTGTGATTTAGAGACTAGAAACTTGCTGTACGCCAGGTAACACAAAAACGTCTCTTGACGATGTCACTCAAAGAGTCATAATTGCATTTCAATGAAACACATAAAGATTTTGAACTAAGCTTTAGCTCATTTGCAGCCTTAAGCCCAAAATATTGAAACTTCTAAGTAAATAAGGATCGCATAACGTGTTTGTTTGTACGATTCACGAAAATGTGAATCTTATGCTCAACAGCTTAAAGAAATCGCATTTTATGTGGTCGCACAATTTAGAATAGACTTTTGCCACCTTCGCGCGTGCAATTGTTACGATACGTCAGCATCAGAAACAGCCATTTAAGAAAAAAAAATGAAGAGACTGAAATTTCAGAAGTGTCATTTGAACAGTGGATTACCACTGATAGGTGTAATATGGAATGGAAGATTTTACCATCAGAAGAGTTTGCTTCCTTTTTATAAAAAAGATTCAAATAAAAGAGGAGGATAATGATTTTGAAGCACACGACGATAACGAGAACTTGACGACATCTCTAGATCAGAGAGGGGTAATTAGTTTTAATAATTTTAATTTATCGACCAACTCGAAGCTTCAAACGCTTCCACCTAAAACACAATTAAGTACCGAAATTATAGTTTATTGTCAAAATTTTAACCGTGTGAAAAGTGCGGTAAAAATTCAAGAAATTCATAATACAATTTTGTGGTGCTCAATCCCAATAATAATGGCACCTGAAACCAGTTGGGATCAAAGCGTAAGGAGTGAAGAAGTCTTCGGAAATTCTTATAATGTTTTTAGAAATGACCGCAATTTGGAAATTTTTGAAAAAAAGTCAGGTGGGGGTGTTTTAATAGCTATTTCTACCAAATTTAATTCAGAAATTATCAATACTTCAAAAATTAAGGAATTTGAACATGTATGGGTGAAAGTACACATGGCAGGTGAAACACGTTTATTTGCCTCAGTGTATTTTCCCCCAAACAACGCTCGTAAAGAACTATACGAACATTTTTTTCACATTGCAGACGTAATTATGTCTGGACTTCCCCCAAAAGTGAAAGTTCACATAAATGGAGAATTTAATCAACGTAGTACTGACTTCATTTTAGATACCGAAAATGAGTGTATCTTACTACCAGTCGTCGGAGATAATGAAACATTGCAGTTTATTTTCGACAAAACTGCAGGTCTAGGGCTCAACCAAGTTAATCATGTAAAAAACCAGCAAAATTGCTATTTAGATTTTTTATTGACAAATATTGAGGAAGATTTCTGTGTAGCTGAATCACTTTTTCCATTATGGAAAAATAAAACTTTTCACACAGCAAGTGAGTTTTCTTTATTTATCCACGAATGCAAAAGACCCGACGACTTGGGATATGAAGAGGTCCCACAATCATTCAAAATATTATTTTTTAAAAAAAAAACTAATCACAATAATTTTTCAAACAATTTTTTTAACCAAAGCAAATTACACCCTTCTTCGAGGTTTTTAAAAAAAATTATTTTAAAAAATATTAGACCAACAACCACCCCAAAAAAAAATACGACAACAAAAAAAAAAAACCAACCATATTATAATAAAAAAAAAAAAAAAATTTAAAAAAAGCAAAAAAAAAGCCCCCAAAAACATACAAAAGAGATGCAAACACCAATGACCAGCCAACCTACTTGAGTATTTCCGATAAACTGAACCTACCCAAAAAAAAGTATTTGATGAGCACAATTCAAAAACTGAACTTGAAATTAAGTCTTGTCCAAAAACATTTTTCAATTATAACTAAATTGAAATCTTCTCATTGTTCAATTCTGGGCAATGAGAAAGCGGACTCGCTTGCAAAGGTGGGCGCTATAGAAGGCGATATTTATGATCGACAAATCGCCTTCAATGAATTTTTTACTATTTTTCGTCAACAGTCACTCGTCAGCTGGCAGTATAAATGGAGTAAAGGAGATTTGGGGCGATGGCAACATTCTATCATCCCTAAGGTGTCGAAGAAATCTTGGTTTAGGGGGATGGATGTGGGACGAGACTTCATTCGTGTCATGTCTCGCCTCATGTCCAATCATTATTCTTTGAACGCTCATTTATACCGGGTTGGGCTGAGCGACAGCAATCTCTGTGAGTGTGGACAAGGCTATCAGGACGCAGATCACGTTATTTGGTCTTGTGTTGAGCATCGTGGAGTCAGATCGGAGCTTAATGATTCCCTTCGGGCTCGAGGTAGACAACCCAATGTGCCAATTCGAGATATTTTGGCTTTGCGTGATTTGGAGTATATGCAATTAATTTATGTGTTTTTGACTAACATTAGCATTAGATTGTAGTTAGTTTAACCTGTATGTTTACTTTAAGTTTTTTTTTTTTTTTATCTGTGTTTGTGTGTTTTTTTTTTTCTTTTTCAAAAAAATGTTCAAGTTAAAAGAAATCCATACATTGTATAGTTTTAAGTTTTTTGACAATTTAGAATTTAAAATTAATGTGTTATGTATACCATACTTTAAATTCCCACCCATCTTCCCATCCGTAATTTGTTATTCCTATTAACCTCGAGACGGCCGCGAGTAATCGGTTCTATCCCCCTAACTTTAGTTATAAGATAAATAATGTAAAATAAATATGAAAACTTGGCTCTGTAAAGTTGATTCGATTGATCCTGTACAAATAAATGATTAATAAAAAAAAAAAATAAAAAAAACACAATTTCTTCTCAACAATACATCATCTCAAATATATTATTAATAACGACGAAGAAGTTAGCAACCATTTACCAACATCCCTCCAACAAAAAAAAACCACATTACTTGAAGAAGATCGCGATTATGAATATTTCGATTTCTGAAGGGATTTTCAAGGGACATTGGAGTTAGTCAAGTCGAATTTCAAGACATCTTGCAAGGTTTGAAAAATCTAAACGTTTCTAAAGGTTCCGGCACTGATGGAATACCACCCATATTTATGAAAAACTTAGTATTGAAACTTACAGCACCTTTATTTTGGCTATTTAATATGTCACTAAAATCTGGGATCTTTCCCAAACTATGGAAAAGTTCCTACCTAGTACCTATTTTTGAAGCTGGAAAAAAAATCTGACATACGCAACTATCGTGGAATTGCCATTTTATCTTCCATTCCTAAACTTTTTGAAGCAATTATTAATGAAAAATTGTTCACTCAAATCTTCAAAGGACGATCAACTAGCACAAATTTACTAGAATTCGTTAACTATTCTCTGATAGCAATGGACAATGGCAACCATGTAGAAGCTCTTTATACAGACTTCAGCAAGGCTTTTGATCGCATTGACATACCCATGCTTCTTTTTAAATGGGCAAAAAATGGGCATTGAGCCAGAAATTCTCAAATGGATCGAATCCTATCTCACTAACCGTCAACAAATGGTTAGATTCAAAGGGAAGAAATCAAACCCAATCATGTCACCTCTGGAGTTCCCCAAGGCTCTCATTTAGGCCCCCTCTTATTTATTTTGTGTGTTAATGACGTTTCCTTTATACTTAAAAACATTGAATTTCTTGTTTATGCTGATGACATGACACTTTTTTTTAGAAATAAGAAATAAAGAAGATATCATGACATTCCAGAAAAAAATAAACGTTTTCTATGTCTGGTGTAACAAAAGTCTTTTGCAGCTGAACATAAAAAAAAATGTAATTCGATAGCTTTTAGTAGGAAACCAAGCACCCCAGACGTAACTATTAATTTAGGGAATCAGCCAGTTGAAAATGCAAAAGAGTAAGGGACTTAGGGGATGTATTGGATACCAAACATACTTTCATTGAACATTACATTACTATCATCAACAGAGCAAACAATATGCTTGGATTTATAAAACGTTTATGTTACAATTTTCATGACCTGTACACAATAAAAACATTGTACATTGCATATGTAAAGTCAATACTGGAATATTGTAGCGTAGTTTGGTCACCCTTTTCAGTCGTGCAAGAAGAACGCATAGAATCGGTACAGAAGCAGTTTTTACTGTTTACCCTTCGTAAATTAGGTTGGACATCTTCCATCTTATGAAGTACGCTTATCAGCATCCAATCATTAAAGGAGCGCCGTGAATTTGCATTACTTTCATTCGTTAATGATATTGTTGCGCAACGCGTTGACTCCGAAGAACTTTTATCAAAACTTAATTTTTACATTCCGTCCCGGCAATTACGAAACAGAAATATATTTACAGCCGGCGTCGGTGGTGTAGTGGTAAGCGTGACTGCTACTTGGCACCCCGGTGGGTCTGGGTTCAATCCCAGTCGACGTCAGTGATTTTTCTGAGGCGAAAAAATCTGGTCACGTCTTCCTTCGGAAGGGAAATAAAGCCGTTGGTCCCGGCTCATATTCATGAGTCGTTAGGTAGGGTCCAGGTGGTGGAGTCGTCTCCCTGGCGTCGGTGATTGTCACCATGTGAGGAATATAGGCCGACGTAAAATAAAGAAGACAAAAAAATATATATATATTTACTACAAGCAATCATCGCACAAATTACGCCAAATTTTGACCTCTTAATCAGATGATGGCAACTGACAATAAGCACGAAGAAAATGTTGACTTCACTATGACTAAAACCAAACGAAAGCAATACTTCAATGTAATTAGCTAACCTAAACATTAAAAATATAAACTTGATAGGTTAGTTTTTTAAGGCGTACTGCATATTTAAGAAGTGAGACATAAAATGTGAATATCATTGTAACAAAACGGTCTACTGCTGATTGACGACAAATAAATAAAATAAAATTAGTATACCATGACCATATAACAATAAGCAAAGTCATTTTTTGAAAACAAAATAGGAAACACTAGAAATTGGTGAAGTCATAGTTATTTTTCTATTTTTTCTGAAAACTACACATTTGTTCTTCATGATGAAGTGCAAAGTTATCATTGAAATAATGCTCAATGTACAATACATTCATTTGTAGCATGTTATAAAGAAAATGGTACACTAAAACACATAAGTTTTGTGATCATTTCTGATGCATTAAAGCATGACACAGCAGCAGTTCAGTTGTTAATCTCAAAATTATAGGAATATTGAAAATCAAAAATAGCAATTAAAGTGATTATTTTTATGTCAGACGGAGCAGCGTCGCAATATAAAAATAAAAAAAAAATGCTCTGCCTCTGTAGATTTAAAGATAGACATAATATTGAAATTGAATGGCTTTTTTTGCTACTTCAACCGGCAAGAGTCCTTTTTATGTGATCGGAGGTACTCCTAAGAGAATGGCAACTAGAGCATGTTTAGCTAAGCAACACGAACATCCTATAACGAATCCTAGACAACTTTATGACTGGGAAAATGATTGCAAAGAGGATAATGAAATAAAAAGAACATTTTGCTATGTTTCCACGGATGAAATCAAAGAGGCCGAAAAAAATTCGATCCGATTTTTAACAAAGCAAAAGCAATTCCTGGAGCTCAAAAATATCATTTTTACATTCCAGATTCAAAATACCAAATTGCAGTTAAGGTATTTTCTAATTCTTATAATGAACTCAAAATATTAAATGTATTCAAATGATCTGAAATGTAATGAATTTAATGAAAATTGAAAAAAAAAAAACCTTGTATGAAATACTGCTTCTTCTCTCCCTGAACCAAACTATCCAAAACACACAAATATCCAAAAGCATCAACTTGATTCATTTCCATCGCGTCCAAACAGAAACGGGAAAGTTTGACTGCCACCATGTCTGAGAAAATATTGCCTGTTTTCCACAAATCTATAATGAAAAATACATTTTGTTGTGGACATCACGACTAAAAATCAAAAAGGGCCAAACAATTTCAAAAACATAAATTTCTGTTATTAAAATTCGCGATAACTCTAGAACGGCTGGGCATACGAAAAAAGTTTTCAAATCTTTTTGATTGAAAATGATGCATGAAATCGTCGTCGAACCATATACAGTATTCTTTCGTCCTACCAAATGCGAAAAACAACAACTCGGAAGATCGGTTCAGGAAATTGGTCAAGTTTGAAAGATTCTTCAGTGAAACGAAATTTAATACGGTTGACAGAAGGTCGGGTGGCAAAGTCGTACAGAGAACTTTGAAAAAAGTTTAATTGTCACCACCAAACTGTCAAAAAGGTTTTGGATGAAGCTGGGATCAAGAAGCGGTCAAGGAAAGTGAAACCGAAAGTGTCAGAAACTCAAGCTGCTGTTCAGAAAGTACGATTGAGAAAGCTTGTCCGAAATGTTTTTCAAGCGAAAAACGATGTACTTTGCTTCATGGATGACGAGACTTATTTCACGTTGGATGGAAATGAATGGCAAGGAAAATACTTCTACGACTGTCCCAAAGCACAGGTGAAAGAAGATGTGAAGTTATTTCTTTGGTTGGCAATCAGCCCACTTGGAATGTCAAAACCTGTTTTCTTTGAATCGGGGTTGGCCATCACCGCAAATCGTTATATTGAAAACTGCTTGCCTAAGGTGAAACAGTTTATTTCTCAAAAACATCGTGGACGAAAAGTAGTGTTCTGGCCGGATTAAGCATCGAGCCATTATGCGAAGAAATCTTTGGAAGCCATGGAAAGCATGAAGATCCCTTATGTGCTGAAGGATGAAAACCCTCCAAACGTGCCACAACTTCGCCCAATTGACGATTTTTGGGCCTATCTGAAGCGCAAGGTATATTCAAACAACTTTCGTCCAAAAACTACCAAACATCTTCAGCAAAAAATAAAAAAAGAGCTCGCAAATATGAAAACATTAGATTTTGCGGCGTCCATGAGCAAAGTGCCTGCCAACTGCCGCAAGGCTGAGCGAATTGGTGTAAATTTTTTTCTGCATTAACTAGTTTGTTTATATCCGGCTTTCACCAAAAGTAAATGAGTTCGTGGGAAGTTATCAGGCCGGTTTCATCGACGGGCGCTCGACGGACCAGATCTTTACTGTACGGAAAATCCTCCAAAAATGCCGCGAATACCAGGTCCCGACGCATCATCTGGTGATCGATTTCAAGGCGGCGTACGACAGTATCGACCGCATAGGGCTATGGAAGATTATGGACGAGAACGGCTTTCCCAGGAAGCTCACTAAACTGATTAAAACTGCGATGGACGGCGTGCGAAACTGCGTGAAGATTTCGGGCGAACATTCCAGCTCGTTTGAATCACGCCGGGGACTACGTCAAGGTGATGGACTTTCGTGCCTGTTGTTCAACATTGCGCTAGAAGGTGTCATGCGAAGAGCCGGGCTCAACAGCCGGGGTACGATTTTCACTCGATCCGGTCAGTTCGTTTGTTTTGCGGATGACATGACATTGTCGGCAGAAGATTTGAAACGGTGGCAGAAATGTACACTCGCCTAAAACGCGAAGCTGCGAAAGTCGGACTGGAGGTGAATGTGTCGAAAACAAAGTACATGCTTGCAGGAGGTACCGAGCGTGACAGGGACCGCCTAGGCAGCAGTGTTACGATAGACGGGGATATATTCGAGGTGGTGGAAGAATTCATCTACCTCGGCTCCTTGCTTACGGCTGACAACGACAACAGCCGGGAAATCCGAAGACGCATCATCAGTGGAAGTCGTGCCTACTACGGGCTCCAGAAGAACTTGCGGTCAAGAAAGATTCACCCCCGCACTAAATGTACCATGTACAAAACGCTGGTTGTTCTCTACGGGCACGAGACGTGAACGATGCTCGAGGAGGACCTGCAAGCACTTGGTGTTTTCGAACGCCGGGTGCTTAGGACCATCTTTGGCGGCGTACAGGAGGATGGAGTGTGGCGGCGAAGATGGAACCACGAGCTCGCTGAACTCTACGGCGAACCCAGCATTCAGAAGGTCGCGAAAGCTGGAAGGATACGGTGGGCAGGGCATGTTACGAGAATGCCGGACAACAACCCTGCAAAAATGGTGTTCGCCTCGAATCCGGCCGGTACAAGAAGGCGTGGGGCACAGCGAGCACGATGGGCGGACCAGGTGCAACAGGATCTGGCAAGTGTGGGTCGTCAACGAGGTTGGAGAGAGGCAGCCATAGACCGAGTATATTGGCGAAATGTTGTAGATGAAGTCATATCGTAAATACGATGTATGGCTATTTAAATAAATATGAACAACTAAAATAAAGAGTGATTGCTTTTGTTTACAAATAAATAATATATGGCCTTTTTACTTTTGTGCAGATGAGTCGATTGGGAAGATTTTTTTTTTTTTGAAAAATAAAATCCACATTTTAAATACGCTTTTATAGAAAACTAGTCCAGGATAGTTTCGGATTTTTTTAATGGAAATCGTAATTTTGGGTGGAAACCAATGGAAAAAAATTCATTCAGATCGGAGAGAGTACCCAAGTAACATTGCTAACACCATCCTGCTTTATTAAGTTTTATTAAAGTTTTATAAATGTAACTTGAAATCAATTGGGTTTTATTATGGCACAAAGAGGTTTTACATTTTAGTCAGGTTTATGAGAACCCACACAGCTTGTTCACAACAATCTTATAACCTTGTTTCTCAAATTCCTTTTACTCCTATCAAAGGTTTTATTTCGACTTTATGAACTCGTAAAATGCTGTATTGAAATACCGTTTTAGGACTCATTGATTTTATCTTATTATGGTCAGTTGAAAAAGCATTTCAAAACCATTTTGCCTCCAGTAAATGCATGAGGCGGCAAATTGGCATTGAGGAAAGCCACCAAAGAACAAAATAGTTTTATAATAATCATTGGTTTTATGGTTAAACTGTGATTTTTTTTCAATCGCCAAATAATTGAAATGTGGAAAAATAAAAGCCCAAAATTTTCAATAATATGCAAATTAACTGTAGATCAGAGACTAATTTTGGCATTCTTTTCGATAATCTCATCCAATTCCAAGCACTTTTCAGGAAATGCATGATTAATTTATCGAATATATTTGTTTTAATTTGATTTATGTTGTTGTAAAAACGCATAATTTCTGAGGCGCATTAATTTTCGGCTGTTATCCTGCCAATATTCACCATAAAAATAATTGCGCATACAATTTGGAGCATAATACCAACCCGGGAACAACTTGACACTTCTAGTACATTGTCACTGAAACTCAAAAATTTGGTCCGGTTGTACTGTCAAACGTGTCAAACCGAAAAAAAATCCAGCGCATCTTCTAAAAAGGTTGGAATGCAGATATGGCATGCGATATTTCTTGCGATAAAAAATGTTAATGCAAAGTTTGTTACATTTTACGCTTGCAATGAATTCAGAACCAGTGGTAACATAAAAGTGTGTCGTACAAAAACTACATCATGCACTGAAGGTGAGGGAGAGGTATTAAGTGTGACAATCGGACAAAATTTTGACTTGCATTATATCAAACGTGTTTCAAAGGGGAAGAAGGAGCCGATTAGTGTTTCCTAAGGGGAGCGGTCAATCATCAATTGTGCAAGAGTTTCAAGGGATCGTTCAAACATGAAGTCGATTGTTTTTGAATATTTGTTAGCTAGCCGCTTGAATATTTCTGAGAGCAAAATAACGTATGCGAGGCAAAAGCGATTATTAGATTGTTTGCCAAACCAGTAATTTCAAGTTCTTTGTGTAGAGCAGATTTCAATATCTTGTTTACGGCTTAGCTTTTGCTGTTTTGCGAATAAAAAATACGACGGGCACAGCATTTTAACGCGGGAGTTCACACATCTTCCCCCAACCCAAAACCCATTTTCAATAATTTTTTACTTTTTTTAAATTCCCTCCCAACACACCCATACCAACTTTCACATTTTTTCCCTATCATCATCTCCCCAACACATCTCTTTTTTCACACCCCATCCCCCCCTTCTACTTATTATTTTTTTCACACACCCCCATCACTCCACAAAAAAAAAAAAAAGCAATGGAAAAAGGAAAGACAAAAGAAACCCCTAATTCCCCCACCCAAAAAAAAAAAAAAAAAAACACCCCGCCCCCCAACATACCACACTATACTAGAAAATTTTAACACCCCCCCCCCCCACCATTTTTTCCCAAAAAAACAAAAAAAAAAAAAAAAATTTTAAACATTTTATCCATTCAATAACCTTCAATTATTCTCAGATTCATTGAAAACACGACTGTCGTAGTATGTATGTATGTATGTATGTATGGTAGCCACCATCCCTTCATGCCCTTGGCTTGGATGCAGCTCCACTTAATAGCAAGATCAAATTGAGCCACCAATCTGAATTCACAATATCGCTGTACGAAGGGCCAAAAACGGAGGGGTGGACCCGTAAGCAGAGACACTCACGCGAAATCCACGGGAAATTAAGAATCTCCTTCCAACGATACGATCCAACAATTCGAATAACTCAATTCGCAATACTTATTAAGCTTTCTACAGGATGGCTTGTTAAGAAGGGCGCGTCACTCTTACTGAAACTGTTGGAGTAGAATTCGTAGCATCACAATCGAATCGGTAGGATAAAGATAATGATAATGCCCGTTCCCTCCTAGACTCAGGCAGTCAATCAAACCATCGTCCAGTTTCAGCTTGAATGATACCCTGATGCTCCCTCCCAACCCAGTATTTATTATATATAATGTACATAATATGTCATAATATGCAATATATGCAGTATGTAATAGAGCAATGAAATATACTATAATATTTAAATAAAATATGCCATGGTTGGAATTCGTCATCCTGTAATTTAAATATGGTTATAAATAAAATAATGTGATGAAATAGTTTAAATAGTAATAATAGGCACATGATAATCATATGATGGTGCATTTTTACAGCTCAATCAGTGGCAGATGAATATAACTCTGGAATGTGAAGGTCTTATTGCAATTAAATAAAACATAAACCATTTAATTATACACAAATAAAAAAAAAATGTATGTATTCATGACATATAGATATACATAATCAGCAGAATTGAAGAGCATTTATTAATTTTAATAAAATTCAATGATTTAAATTCATAGAAAAACACCTTTAGATACAATGAAATAAAATATCTGTACTATCTGGAATCTATTTCCTTGGAACCTTGAAGCAATTGAAATTTAATTATTATTATTATTAATCTTTTAGTAAACATTTTTTATATGATTATACTAATATATATATAATGATGATATGATGAAAATAATACGATGTTGTAATAGTATACACATAAAAATTAAATGCAACTATTAGTCTCTTCTGCTGTGATGTTAGATGATTGAAACTCTGAAATGGTGAAAATTTCCAAAGTGATATAATGAAAGAAAGTTGATCACCGGGTAGCCAAGCAGAATAGCAAACAAAATTCAAGCAAACAATTAGCCGAAATAAATTTCATATGACTATGATTACTGCCCAAAAACGGAAGCTTAATAAATCCACAAAAAAGAAAAAAAATTAATTTAAATTTGAATTCTCCGATAACTCTTGCTTTCTACTGGGCCCATAAATAATTCTTTATATCTGTGCAATAGAAAATGAGAGATCATAAACAATTTTAGTTTTTGAACTATTAAACTTCTTAGGAAATTTTAGTTAGTAGAATTTGTCGTATGTTTCTTTCTAAAAAAAAACGTCTAAAACCATCCTATCCTTTCAAATACATATCGTGGGTTAGGTGGGCTAAAACTTACGACGATGCATAAATGCGAACCTGAAAATAGCTTTAAAAATATTGTGAAGGGATGTTATAATATAAAATGATAGTAACAATTATATTAGTACTATCTGCATGTCTGTAGACTGATGTCCGGCTGCAATTGTAGACGCACTTGCATTATCATTGCCACGAAGGAAACAAAAAAATTAAAATTATTAAAAAACACTTGGGAATTCCATAGATGATCTGAAATTATACACCGTATAAAGAATACTTCCATTTTTTGTGGTAGGGTAAGATTTCAGCATGCTACCTTCCTACATCGCGTTGGTGGGACTGCTTCCTAAGGTATAGCTGACGCGATACAACTTTTATTACTCAACCCCTGGATGCCAGAACAGACGCTGTTTGAGCTGCATCTCCTTGGTGAACAACGCTCGGAACGCACCTCCTCAATCTAGCTGAAGTCAGAAGGACAACAGTGCCCAGGCTGCACTACCAGCTAAGTACGCAACCTTAGCTGGCGGTCTTTGTCAT